>JAPZEB010000014.1:28145053-28155374 GCA_029783705.1 Chaetodon striatus | reverse complement strand
TGTGTGTGTGTGTGTGTGTGTGTGTGTGTGTGTGTGTGTGTGTGTGTGTGTGTGTGTGTGTGACAGAGAGAGGTAGACAGGTGATGGTTTTTATGTTTGAAATATTGAGCTTGTAGTCATCTTGCCAGAACAGAGTCAGAGTGCTAAAAGTGCTAAAAAACTTTGATTTGATGTATAAGTCTATACTGAACAAACACATACATACACTTTCAACAAATGTTTTGTATACACTTTAACGAAAAAATGGAGGGGTCCCTAAAGCTCGTTGTTGCCAAATGTAACCTGAGAGGGAAAACTTCAGGTTCCTCTTAGTAAAGCTAAATATGATGCTAAGAAGGGATAGTGTGTTAATATTATGGCGACTTACATAGGATTTCTAACATGAAGGATTTCATTCAAAACGCACGCAGGATGTCATCACATATTTTCATAACTTTCATGTCAGCATTTACAAGTGAAAATCTTATATGCTTAGTACAGTACACTGTGCGACATGGATCTAATAGATTTGGTTTGTTTGATGTATGCAGACACAGATGTATGCACGTTTTGCCTCCATGGCAAGCTGCTATCCCTCTGTTTGTTTAGGTGTAGCATGCCGCATTCCTATTGGTTGGTACGTAGTGTATGTGGCAACAGCAGTCACACAGAGAGATGCTCATCCCCAATTCCTTACATTGTCAGAATTTTATCCCAGGCTGTCTTTGATCGCAAGACCATGACAATGACTATCCTTGAACCTCTGTCACTGTGTGATGGAGGATCACCATTTTAGAGCCACAACCAAAGATACCGACACGTTCCTTTCACATTGGTCATGCTTCATCTGGGACAGCCCTAAATCAACCAGTCTATACTAAGCTTAAGAGTTTAAATCTTTTGTCCCTGCTAAAGATCTCAGAGACTCTTCAATTGCAGGCTTACATACCTCGGAATTGACTGAGTTTTGTAGAATCTTGGAACTTATCATAGCAGCCGTAATTATACTGAGCATTCCTGGCATGCACATCACAGTTCTGAAGCTGAGAACAAAACTATGACACAAACATGTAATCTCATATTGTGTCTCTTGGTGTACTGATACGCACCTACTAACTATGGGGAACAGTTGCGTGATAAGGGTATGGCAAAAAATGGATTTATGGTCATCGAAACTAAATTTCTAACTCTAAGATCACATTTCTAAGTTGCCTAAAAGCCATTTTACATAATTTATGCAAATGATGCTAACAACAAGTTGCATGACTGCACGATGGTAACAGGTAGTTTTCTGGAAATCACAAACATTGACATGGACTCTTAGATCAACTTTCTACGTTAATCAGAAGCAAAGTTATAGCCATTTCTATTTCTTGGTAATTAGATTATTAATTTATAGCAACTAAGCTTAATCTCATCTACAAAGTCTAAAGATGACATTTTAATCATAAAGTCTCATAGTAAACAACATTTCTTGGCCATATGGTAGGTTTCCAGTAGACTGTGTTGTCACATCTCAAAACGGATTTATCCTCAATTATGTCATCCAGCCATTAGGGATGTCGCATCAGAAAATACAATATGTGTCATTCTAAAGAATACCATTGCAAAAAACCTTAGTTTGTCCTTTTCTTTGAAGGACTTATTGTCTTAAATTATTAGCCTAGTGTGCACTGGGATTAGCTCAAAAACCCCCATTATCCTGTGATTGACCTCCTGACTAATTCAATTAAAAGAAACTAAAATTCACTGTGGCAGACCTCCACTGCAGCTGCAGGTACACACATCTATAGTTTCTGACCATAATGAAGAACAGCCACAGGATATCTAAGTTGTGTATCCCTTTGGACATTACAAAACATAATCTCTTCATGTTACAGGTAGGTGGGCTTTGGTGCAATATGCAAACACAATGACCACGCCCATGATGCTGAGAGTCTGAAGAGTGAGGAGATAAATATATATATGTGTGTGTGTGTGTGTGTGTGTGTATATATACATACATGTATGTATATTATCAACTGTTTTTTGGAAGGAAAAGTCAGAGACTGATCTCTTCCTCCTCTGTTTTCTCTTCCTTTCCTCTCTGTAATTGTTCACACATCAGGGGGCGGGTGAGGGGAGAAGAGGCGATAGCATCTCGTTATGTGCTGAGGAGTAAATGACTTACCGCCTGCCGAATATTAAAATTACACAGCGCTGTTTCCTGTATGGGCCTTATCTCTGCTTGGGACAACACACAGTTGTCATCGTCTGCAAAATGATCATGAGAATGAGAGCAGATAGCAGCTGTTTGATCCCCTGGCATGCAACTGTTACAGCGGCAAAATTACAGCTTGTGTGTGTGTGTGTGTGTGTGTGTGTGTGTGTGTGTGTGTGTGTGTTCGGTTTCCTGAAACATGTTAATAAGCCATGGTGACAATATATCCATCAGAATGTACAGGAAATAATCAAATACATAGTGTGTCCGTAACATTGCTGCTGTCGTTTATTAGTATTGTTTATTAGACCATGTTACTGGCATATTTAAAGGTCCAGTGTGTAGGATTCAGTGGCATCCAGTGGTGAGGCTGCAGAACTGAAACTACGGTGGCTGATGCAAAAATGCACAAATGGCCCTATCTAGAGGGGTTGGTGCCTTGCTCAGGAGGTCAACTGGCACCACTCCAGCTACCAGTCCATGCTCCATATTCTGGTCCAGTCGGGGACTTGAACTGGCGACACTCCCGGTCCCAAGCCAGGTCCCTATGGACTGTGTGTGTTAATGAGTGAATGTGACTCGTGTGTAGTGTAAAAAGAGCTTTGAGTGGTCAGAAGTCCATTTACCATGTAAAAAGCTAAAGTGTACGCATCCCAGGGCATCAACAACCAATGCACCTAGGGTACCTTACACTTCATATGTCGACATGGAAAATCCATGACCAAAAATCGATATGTCTCGTTTTTTTCCCCACAAAACATATGTGCTCTCACCAATTAGCAGTTAATAATATAATTTCTAGGAGACAGGGATGAATGTGCTCTCGCCCCAAATGAATGGTGTGTTACATTTAAAATTAACAAGATGAAAACCAAGAATAATTCACAAGTGCTGTAGCACAGAATATGACCAACAACCCTTGTTCACACTTGTTGAAATTGTTGTTAATTCCAACCATAGGTACATATGTGGATTAAAAATACCATTGAGGTTTTCTCACGATACTAATTATATTTCTTTCTTTCTTTTTTTTTTTTTTTTAGTGAATAGAATCTCCTTACTGAGTTTGGAGGCTTGGCTTGTGGCACTGGTAGTTTTATAATTTGCAATGTAACATGGTTCAGTTGTAAATATAACAAATAAATACACTGAAAAAGCTGAGAACCAGCTGTGAGATTTGTGCACACTCATGCCTGCAGACAAAGCCTAATGCAATTTGAAAAACACCCACCACCCCCTGAATCTTTCTGAGGTGGTTAAACATGCTTCTCCCAAAATGTATATTTTCATAGGATATTTCATTCTAAATGTAATTTAAATTTTAAATGCAACATCATAGTGTATTAGGCTTCTGTGTTGTTTTACATGTTGTCATCTGTAATGTGCTGTTTTCATAAAAAAAAAAAAAAAATTCTGCAAAGCTGTGGCGAACAATGAGGTTGCAATGTGACCCTGTCAAACACAAAAAAACAGCAGTAAACATGGTAAAATGTGTGTGGGTACATCTAGTGTGTGTGTGTGTGTGTGTGTGTGTGTGTATGTGAGAGAGAGAGAGAGAGAGAGAGAGAGAGAGCCACCAGGTTAAAAGTGTTTAAGCAGGTGTCAGAGAGTGTTGGCTCCCGGGAGTCTAAGCCCTGTAATCTACAAATGGCGATTCGCTATTAAACGGCTAATTCCCCTGGATTAAAGGATTCCTTCAAACACAATCCCCTCACCCACTTTCCTCTTTCTATCTCTCTCACCCTCTCTCTCTCTCTCTGTCTTTGGCGAGTGAGTTTGCTCAAGGTGTCGCTTTAAATATTAATGACGGGATGAAGGGATGGAGGAGAGAAACTTAGAGGCATGTAATTTCAATTTGGGGAAAGGAGAAGAATGGAGAAGAAAGGCTGTGGGGGGCAGGGGGTGGGGTGGTTGGCTGGCAATCACACACACACAGACACACACACACACACACACACACACACACACTGTACTGCAAACTGCTCTAACTGCAACATCATAGCCAGTGAATAAAGCCCAAAATGCCTGTTGATAAATGCAGGCATCAAAGTGCCTACACAGTGTGTTTTCTATTTGAAAATAATTTTTGCCCTCATTTCCAGGAATATTCATTTAGCTGCTTGAGACAGATACCCTGATTAGTTCATTAGAGTTTCAAGTCCCTCGTAAATGCCTCACAGCAAACAATCCCTTACTCTTAAATGCACATGACTCTGCGCTGCTTGGTTTGCAGTATTGGTGCAGGAAAAAGAAAGACAATTTTTCCTTTTTTTGCATGGTGAGTGACAATTCCCTCAGTTTGACTATCATATTTCCCCTTTAGCTACTCCTCTTCGCTATTACTTACTTAACTTTGCCTTGGAACCCAATTACTGTGGCTGACATTAATTCTGCTGTTATTACATACGAGGTAAAAAGTATCCAGCTCCTCTGTGAAATCAAATGAATGTGAAACTAGGTCTAATTGGGTCATAATTTTGACTAAAATCCCATTATTGAACAAATGTCACAGGAATTATTTGCAGCCGAGTGAAACAACGGGAAGCCACATTCCTAATTGCATTAGCTGGCTCTTTGCTAGCAAAGCAGATTAAGTAATAAGAGATTTACAGATAATTTGAAAACAAAAACGGCAGGTGACATCACACCCTGAGGCTGCAAAAAAATAAGTTCCAATCCATTCACAGACAGTCAATATTCCTTGTTTTGAATCCCTGCAGTGACAGTAATATTTCACTATAGGCTCTTAGTCACATTTTCCCTAAAATCTGCTGAAGCCATATAAAAGAATGGACGTTTTACTTCCCTCTGGAACAAAATCATAGGCTCTTAAATATTTAAACAAGTCAAGAAATTCTGAGAGAAATTTATTACCCTGATTTAATACTGAGAAAAGTTCTTTGTAGTGAAAATTCAGTGTTGCAATGACTACAAGACAGCAGCATTGCAGTGCGCTTGGGTAAATCGGATAAACAGCGCAGACACTCTGGCTGTCAAATTAAGCTGTCAGATGCCTCACATCATCTGGTCAAAAAGTGATAGCAGAGAGAAGCATTTACATAGGCCTGACAGGACAATCAATACTGCTCTGGCCATTTCTGAGGGAATATTAGGTTATGGTATTAAGTTTAAAGTCATCTGATTATTTCTGTACAGGACAAGCTGACTGTGAGTCAGGGCTCTGTGCAAAGTTTGGAGCTGCTACACACAAACCCCTGCTGGCCATGATATTTCTTATTTTCTCCCAAGAGCCAAGGTACAGGTGGAGTAAGGAGCTTCAGCTCATTTTCAAACAGCAGTTACAGTAAACACTTGTCCTGCTGAGTTACTCATGAGCAAATGTCTGTACCTGCACAAGGAAGTGCTTTCCTGTGAACAACGCTGAGTTCACCTCTCTTTCTAAGAGGAATAACATTCTTTAGTGTAAAAGTAAGTTTCAAGTATTAATTACAATGTTATTATTTGAAGGTCAAATTTCATTCTTGAGTTTGAAAAAAGAAAAATCCTCTTAACTCAATGTCCGTTTACTTGGGGTTTCATATTGACTGCATCTTATGAGCTTCTTTGGCAGGTGGAGTTTGGTCTGTTGTCATGGTGATGTTCATGTAAGAAGATGTTGATTTCTATTACAACAGACCAAACTCCATCTGCTAAGTGGACAGGTTAAGACTTTCTGTCAAATGTCCTGATGGATTTTATAAAAGTAATTTGTTTAAACACCTTATGATGGTCAAATCAAAATGTGTTACCTTTTTAAAGGTTTACAAGTCTCCTGAATTCTGAGACTTCCAAATATATGTGTAATATTAAGTATATAAAGAAAAAAAACAAAAAACAAACAAACTTTAAATTTGATTTAACCATGCTTGATATATAATGCATCTACATCTCCCTGTGTGTTTTTGAAAAGTACACCTGCATTCTAACATCTAAGCCATGTGACAACTTGACCACTATCAACAACAGGTTTATGTCGTTGTGTTTGTGTTTGTGTCATTTACAGGAAAGTACGTCTCAAGCAGTGCTCATATGTAAATGACAAACCAGCTGTTTACATTTCAAAACAAAATAATCCATATGAGCCATGTAAAAGTTAATAAAGCATTTTTCCTGCCCAGTTACCGGAAGAAAATGTTGGCATTGTACATTTTTGCAACCATGGGCAAACCACTGTTTGAGACCAACAAACAAAACGTGAGTCATCGCTGTGTTTCCAACTGCTTTGTAGTCACCAAACTTTGGTGTTTTTTTTTTTATTATAAATACTACTACTACCACTACTACTACTACTACTACTTCCTGTTGTTTTGTTACAGAGACATCGTTGCCTTTTCTGCCAAGATTGTGCCACTACCAGTGGGTATTTCAAGCCAAAACGTTATCTTTTTTCAAAACCTTACCAAATGGTTTTAGTGCCTGAAGCAGATGTTTCCAGCTGCCTCTCTGTCAGCTCCACTAAATATAGGCTGTTATCTATTTTGCAAGTGTTGGTAATGCTTTTAGTAGTTGGCTTGGGTGATGGTGGTGTGTGGCTGCGAGTCACTCATCAGGATGATAAAATCAACTCACCAGTCTGTAAACTCTCTTTCTGCTGACTTTTGCTAGCTAGCTGCTTGCTAGCCGGGTTATGGATTTCAAATGTAAACATCAGTAAACATCTAGGAAAAGATCGAAAAGATGGCACCAGCTGAAATGTTAACCATTATATAGCCGTTGGAAAATAAATTGGACGATTTTGGTTTCCAACGGAATATCAGGAACTGTAAAATCCTTTCACCAAATCTTGGCTTAATCCTGAACAGCACCATTCAACAAGGTGACTCTTTTTCTATATGCTGTTCTGACAGAGCAGAGGACAAAAGCAGAGGAGTTGTGTGCTTTAAGGTGAATGGGGACTGGTGTGACAGTGGGAATGCAATGTGCTGTCCTGCCCAAAAAACTGTGACATTGGGTCAAGTTAAAACATAAAATACAATTCAATAAAGTTTTCTTTATTTTAATGCCATATAAAAAGGTATTATCCTTCACTGCAGCTGACCAGTATTTGAGTGAAAGCTTTCAGATATGAACTGCAAGGAAATGCATTATGGTTTTTGTGGTTTATTTCACAGGTTTGTTCTTCACAGAAGAGAGTCCTGAGCATCAGTATCTTCCCTGCCTGTCTCCAGACAATCTAAGCCCAGGATAACAAAGCCTGATCACTGCTTGTGGTACACTCTCAATGAGATCAGTTCAAACTCAACCACGATTAACCCCTGTGAAACCCCTGTGACTGCCATTTTGTGCCCAGCTACACAGCAAGCTCATGGAAAAGCCAGCAGGGAGCAAGCAGCTCCCATCATCCTCTGGGGACTCACCTTTTTTAACATAATGAGAATCATGTTTGCTACAAGTAAAGGCAGAGAAACAGGCTGAAAATGATAATGCAGTGAGGATCACAAGCCTGTTTGCCTCCAGAGGAACAATCATCCAATCAATAGACTTTGACCTGTGACCTCAAAACTTTGTGACAGCTCATTGGTGGAGCTGAAGGTATTGGAATTCTCCAGTGTGCAGGAATGTTACTCGTGGGATGTATGTTCTCATTAAAGAGCAGCTGCTATTACACAAACAGCAGGAACCCCCTGCTGCACCCTGACACATTCTAGAGGTGCATGCATACTGTACACCAACACTGGGTGTGGAAATACATGCTACAAACATGTTACACACACACACACACACACATATGGGAATTCCAATGCTAAACCAGCATAAACCTACCCTCCTCGTACTGCATGTCAATAGAGCATGTGTGTGCAGAATAACCAAGTGTGATCAGCTAAATAGACAAAGTAATGCATGGGTAAACACACTCTTGTCCCGTGTGTGTGCATGTTGGGGGTTGGGCATGTTTGTACCCACTGCTTTTTATATTCATGTGAAGTCCTCAGAGATTGGTGGTGGTGTGAAATCTGCAGGTTCTCATGTGGTCAGTCAGGCTGTTCTCGTGCACTGTTTCTTGCATTTTCCTAAGAAAGTATTGCACCAAAAATCCCCATATCCCAAGTAAGTATGAGCCAGTTATTCGTGTAAAATCCACGTTTTGAAAGCCTGCTATCGTGATGAATGTGCTGACTGGGGTAAAGAACGAAGCGTTCCCGAGCAGTCCTGTCAAGCCCCCAGGAAGTACACTGGGCTTCAAAGCCAATTTGCGTAGTGCCCGAAAAGTGTAATTACAATATATAATTAGTCACGTAATGCCCTGCGTCAACGTGTAGTTACATTTCTGGGGAGGTGAATGTCAGGCTACAGCATAGGTTACAGTATAAGTACAGAGTCCATTCGATGCATAAGTATAAGTCCCTCTTAAGATGAACCATTTTGGCTTCATGCACCACTGAGAAACTTTCACAGGAATGAAAGGATCCCACCTCTAACACTGTATCCAGGTCTCTTTATACATCCATGAGTCCCATAAGGTGCCAGGTGGGGTTGGTGAGTGGGTCACAAAACCCAAGACTTTCCCCTAGGAGACCCGTGTTTTAAGAAGAGTGTACAGGCATGTAAAATGAGTCATTTTAAGGTAAAGGCTTTTGCATATCGAGTCCTCTTTTTTCGTCCGACATTATTGCATGTCTGCATATTGTTTTCGGATTACGGATTAAAAAATGAATCTGAAAAAAATAATCTCGGTGTGCTCCTCATCATGCTTCTTTTCCTAAACTTAACCACAGTAACTTTACTTGCCTCAACTGAACCTCCTTAACTTAACATAATTTAGTAGCTCTACGTTAAGGACGTCCAAAGAGTCCAAAGAGTCCAAAGAGGTGGCCATTAATAGAAAAAGAGGCCTAAAAAAGAGAGACTGTGCAAACTAATTCAGGGGAGGTACAAATAGAAATCTGTTTTCTCCCCCTCTGGCCCCTCTACAGTACCATCCAATCAATAAAGCTTAAATACACCTCTCCCAGCCTTCAAGCATAAAACGTTGCAATACAAAAACCCAAAGGGGTGTGCCGCTGGAGATGTGTTGTTTCAGGTACAGGTGAGATGATGAAATGCGACCTCCACAGCCAGCTGAGTATTTGATCCATCAGTTTCAAGATGAAGGCTTATCTGATGCCAAAACATTGCACAGCAGTTTATGATAAAATAAGACACAGAAATAATTGAAACAGTAGAATTAACCAGCAATGTGTGCTTTCACAATTCAGATTTGCAGTACCTTGCCAGATGACGTCACGTTGTGTCAGAACAATAGTTGAGCCAGGTTCTACTCCCTTGCCTTCTTTGCATTATTTTCAAGTACCCATGTTTATGGGTTGGGCAAAATTTTTCTTTCAGATACATGCCACCACACAACCTTACAGTTGGACTGTTTTGTGTTAGCACAAGTGGCCATTTGAAGAACTGTAGTTTTTGGCACTTTGTTTCGGCTTCATTTTTCAGCCCCAGAGGTTGCCACCACAGGGTGTCAGGCCATCCACCATCCCCTCCACCTGCCAATAAACAAAGTCAGCTCAAATACGTTGTCACTATAAGAAAGCTGATATGCTACATATGAAACAAGCAAATGTATTTGTGTCTTTCAGGAACATACGCCAAGATTTTCCTCTGGGGATTGGGCTAAAAAAAAAAAAACCAACTAAGCAGACCCTTCTTTTTAGTCAGTCTTGGCTGGTTTGACTAACAGCACTTATGCCAGACTAAACAAACCAGAGTTTGTGTCAACAGGTTTGAGAGCACTCTTATTTTCAATTGAACATGTTGATATGGCCTCTGATCTGCTGCTTCTCTGCCAAACACGAACCGTCCATGAACATAAAACCAGGTTTTTCTTAACTTCAGTGATGCCTCTGAAAATATCTTAATAAAGAAAGAAGGAGACACAAGTAAAGGCAATTGAATAAAAAAAGATGACAGATGAGAGGGAAAAGATGCTGCTAGATGTAGCAGCAGTTGGATGTAAAAAAAAAAAAAAAAAAGTGTCTTGCATTTCCTCCTCTCCCCATCCCACAGCTCCCTTCATTTCTTGCCATTTCCCAGAAAGCTGTTGTGCAAGTCCAACGGAAGCCCACTAAAAAGCCTTTTAGACAATGTTACTCAAACCAAACCCATTCTCTCTCTCTCTCTCTCTCTCTCTCTCTCTCTCTCTCTCTA
>JAPZEB010000014.1:28118298-28129470 GCA_029783705.1 Chaetodon striatus | reverse complement strand
ATGCATCAACATCCTGATGATGTTTCTGTGCATGCATGTAAATGTGCATGTAAATTCTTTACATGTGTGTGAGTGTGTGTGCTTATTTACAGTACATTTGTGATTCCGAGAAAGATAAAGAGGGAGAGAGAATTGGTAAGCAGCAGTGATGAAGAGGAATAGCTAATGTCAACTGCACTGGCTGCCGCCTCGGTATCAAAGCCCCCTGCTTGCTTCATATCTGCAGACAGCCACCAGTAACAGACTTCCCATCATTAACTACTGTACACCACACCGGACTGAGAAAGGGAGGGAGAGAGACATGGAGACAACTGGAGAAAAACATACCTGAAAGAGACAGAAAGTAGGGAGGAGGGCCCCAATGAACAGCTTGACAGAGGAGGAGGAAAGATCGACTGAGGTCACCATGGCATCGTTACTCCACCTCTGGTGTTTCACTCCTTTCCTCACTCATCCATTTTTTCCTAAATTTGTGTCGATACTTCCTACTTCATCATGTACAGAAATTCAAACCCCATCATCAGCAGCACATTGGTGGGAAAACATGTGACACCAAACTGAAGTAACATTAACACCATTTGTAGGAAAGCAGATATTCTTTTGCCAACACATAGTTAAACGCATGCTTTGATGATTTTCGACCAGCTTTGTATCAAAATCCATGTGGTAGTGTGGGTAAATGAACTCTCCATCCAAACAACGCCCAGATACCCCCCCTAGTGAAACTCCACTGGATGATATAAATTGAAGCAAAACACAGAGTTTTGCTTGCACTTCCACATTTTTGTATTGCTCACCACCCATGCCACCACCACGGACACAAAGGGTGAGTTTGCAAATTCAATCTGATGCCAAATGAGTACGCTGTTGTTGGTAGAAATGGAGTGTTCCATTTCTACGTGAATTAATGAATTGTTAAGTTAATCACACATTCACATTCAGAGAGTGTGGTTTTCTGGATAACGAAATGGTACATTCCATTTGTGCTTTGAATTTACAAATGGCCCAGTTTGTTCCAGAGTGCGCTCCAGTGAATATTCCAAATGCACCCAAAGAGTATAGAAGTAGATCCAGAGACAAAACTGCCACTCTGCTTAGAAGCAATATGTCTTAATTTCTCTTAGTTTTTCAATGTTAATTTCCCAGTGTGTCCCAAAGCATGCTTGCTGGGCCTTAATTTGACGGTAATATTGGAGTCACTGTCGACTGCCTATGGACATTGGGTCGCTCCTCTATGAAAAGACCGTTCCTCTAAACTGGAAGGAGCGTAAAATAGCCTGCCTTACTAGGGACTCTTGGCTGAAGGAATACCTGGACTTGCTGAACATAGAGCGGGCAGCCTGCCTGATAAAAGACTTGATAAGACTCTGGAAGACCACTGGGACACAGTCTGTACACTTTTAAAACAGTTGCCTCCAGTTTAGGTTTTAGGTTTTAGTTTAAGTATATGACGGATGTATGAGATCAGATGTATGTTACATGTCATACTTCATGTCACTCTTGAATCCCACCCTCATACATTTTTGGTTACTGCTTGTTTTTTTTTCTGTCCTTTTCCTATGCGGTGACCTTCTTCTCTGGTTTTCCTTTTTTGAATATGTGTTAAGTTTAAAAAAAAGACAAAAACAAAAACAATAAAACTGTTAATAAAAAAAAATAAAAAAATAAAATAAATAAATTGACAGACTCCCCTCACCTTTTCTGTCAAACTCTGACCGAAATCTGATCAAATGGTAAAACTAGAGTGCCAATCAAATATAAACTAAGATTATGTTCCTGCACTGCCTATTTCTCAGCAAAAATGTTTTCAGAAACATGTTTTAGTGCCCTCTTTGACTGTAATAACGAAAGTTTGTAAACAGGAAGTGGGCACCACACCATTTCCTGCACAGTAAAAACCAAGATTAAAATGGTTAAAAGAAAGCAGCACTGATCAAATATAAACTATTACTACTATTTCTATTACTGAGTTGCATATTTTTTTTGCCTCAAATGTTTTCAGAAAAAATGTTTTAGCGTACTATTTAACTGTAAGATAAGATTGTTTATCAGCAGTCAGCCACCATATTGTTTCAAACAGGCAGCTCCACAAAACATCACCCACCAGTGTTTATTGCTCTGGTGCAGTGCAGTGCCATCTTTCCAGTAGTGAAATACTTCTTTAAAGGCAGCGTGGCGTGGGAAGTTTAGGAGGGAGGAGGCTGGCCGCACCAATAACACCTTTTTGCATCTTTTAAGCGATGTAATCTGAACAATGTTTCAGCTGCTTCATTCTGTGATGGTTGCTTGCTTACACTTAGAACTTTTAAAGCAATTACTGCACACTGAACCCAGGAGTGTCACACTAAATAGGGTAAACTAAGCCTGAGGGGAATAGAATTTCCATTCAGAGTTGCTTCCCATAATGCATGCTGGTGAGTTTTAAGTTCTAAAACTCAGGAAAGCTTGAAAGCAACTGAAAGCCATGGGTTGTATTGAATCACAATGCAAAGCTAGTACTAAATCGATAAACCAAAGCCTTCAGGTTTGCTGTTAAACAATACACACCAGCACACTTCAGCAGTCAAAACAGAGCACCGATAGCTTAGAAACACACACTTGACTTGATGGGCGTCCCTGCACTCGACATGAGAAGATGCTAGAAAGCTCCTGTAGGTCTGCAGTATAGCGGGCTTCATAATGCGAAGGTCAGTACATGCTGTATTGCCTTGTTTCCAGCTGCATACTGCACATCAATAAAAAGCCTCTTTCACACACTTTCAGCTGAATCTCCTGAAACTCCTGTCTAGGCCCAACTCCCATGATAGGCTCTGCGGAAACACACACTCACACATATACTCACACAGTGTGATAGATCTGCTAATCCACATGATGTTTAACCCTGATAATGGGATGTAGCTCAAGCATGCCCAGAGCCACATAAATGGCAGACGTATACTTCAAAATGATATGTGTATCACTTTCCATGCTGACTTTAGGATTTATTAAAGCATGGAAAATAACCATTGATAGTGTGTTTACCTCCAAAGAAACATGATGTTGTGTGGAAGCAGGCTGTGAAGACAAAGGTGTGAATATGGGCTAGGAGCAATTCCCATTTTGTCTTGAGTCATGAATTACAAAATATGAACTCTGACTGATTGTCCATTTCAGGATATGGTGTTATTAAATTTTAGATTCCTGTAGAAGATTAGAATTCCTCTTTCTGACAAAATCCCACAGATGCTTTCAATCAAAAACTCTAAAAGGAAAAAAATTGCTGCCTGTGCTGTGAAAATATATATAAAAAAAAGACAAAGACAAAAAAGAACTTGACTACAAGTGTCTCTGAATAAGTGGCCAAATCTCCCTTATAAAAACATGATGACAGCAATCTTACTAAATAAGACCGTATAACATTAATATACAAGTCCAAACTAAATGTTGTCAGATTAACCAGCTTGTTCTCATATCTAAGTTGTCAAAAAACACCCAATTATTCACCTTACTGATGCCAAAGGCAGCCTTTAGTGTCTTTACAGTCCTGTTTTCATCAAAAACTTTCAGTATAGTAACTTTAGAACCAAAGTAACTCTTCAGACATGATACCTAGACCCTAGGTCCATGTAGCATTGCTACTGCAAATAGTACCCTTACATAAGGGTGAATTGTTGTCACTCACTGCTCCAGCATTCACTGTCACTTAATTTCATTCATTTATCTCTCTGCATGGGATATTTAAAACTAGCGCGTTTTTGCATTTTGTCCCCCTGCAAGCACAGGGGTTTAGTATTGCTTTAGCTCACAGGAACAACTCTACTCAATGCCCTTTCTTGCTCTTCAAGTGAGGATCCAAGAGAGACAGTAAAAACTAATAAAATGGTCATAGTTTCCATATTGACATTTTAGGTGTGTTGATGGATTCACGTTGTCAACTCATGCAGTGAGTAACATTACAAGCAAACGTTCCACCTTAAAAGTTACCAGCAGTCAGCCCAGTGAATAAGTTGTTTTTTTTCTCAGCCAAACATCCTTTCATTTTATAGTTAGAGTTTACTAATGTATGTAAAACTTGCCATGGTACAGTATGAACAGTGGTAACATAAGCTTCAAAACCAGCTGCAACTTAGCCCTGATCAAGAGTGACGGTTCTCTATTGACCAGTCAACAGACTGCAGTGTTTCTAGCTTTTTCTAATTCTAAATTTTCTTGCCTAAACCTATCCACCACAGTTTCACAACATTAACCACATGAAACAATGTGTTTAAGCTGTGCGTCACATAGAGACGCTAAAGGGTGCCCCGTGCACAGACTCAAAGGGGCATGAAAAAGCATCAGTATTTCACAACCTCGGAATAAGAACAGGTTGGATTATCCTACAAACTACAGCAGCATAAAATTAAATACACAGAACAATGTTAACTGTGCAACTTTTTGGATTATCATCTATCATGATCATCTTATGCACAAGGAAAATAAAACATTTTCATAAGCAAGGGAACACTCTGTCTATTTAAAATCCATCAGTAAGAATAAACATCCCTCTTAAATTGTAAACTGAACTGATGATAACAGAAGCTCACTTCCTGCAATGTTCTTGCCAGTTTGGGCCAGCCCATTCTTATACCCTGGCTGTCAAATACAGACACTCTCACGCCCATCAGCCTGCAATATCCATGCCAAAGGCAACCTTTAGCGTCTTCATAAGAAACCCCATGCTTTCAACTTGGAAAAACTCAAACACACTGATAGATAGACAATAAATACACATTAAATTAATGCTTTTTTAGCAAAAACAAACCAAAACAAAAGACATAAAACATCTACCCTTTTAACATTGTTATTTTTTGTCAGCATCATTTAAATTATACAGAACAATAAAAGAAAGTGACAGAAACTATACATATACTATACATTATATAGGACAATTGTCTACCCAAAAATCCCAAACACATTTCATGTACACTTTGTGTTCATATTTCAGTTTTACATTTGTTCATCATCTTGTGTTTAAATTATTATTTTAATGTATTATGTGTATTACACACTTTCATTTCCATTTATAAAACATTCCACAAATTGACTCATTATATTGAAACACATCTTTTACATTTGTTGTGGTCTTTGTTTTTGTGAACATACAGTTCCCTTTTAGTTCATACTGAAATTCACTTATTTGACACAACTTCTGGATACAGTCTGCTAACATATTATTGTATGCTATGTATATCAGTGATGCTATTTAAAAAAACTACCAAGTTCAAACTACAAGTTCACCAAATTTCAGTTAATTTATTAATCTTTTTTTTTTTTTGGTTCACAATAATCAACTCTGTTAATGACTCTGATCCCCCTCTTTCGGATTTGTGATTGTTTTATATGTTTTTTCCCATATCGCCACACTTCATGAACACTTCATGTTATTACCTGTTTGGGCCAGCCTATTCTCAAATTCAGACAGTTTAACACGCCCCTCAGCATGTGATATCGATGCAAAAGGTACCCTTTAGTGTCTTTATAAGACATCCCAGGCTTTCAACTTACTAAAGCAGGAGGGAGGGAAGGTGGATGGGTCACATAAAATCGGACTTTTGCCTCAGGAGACCACATTTTCTCTCCAGTGTGGCACCAAAACTCAATGCTGTTTTGATGTACTGTTACGTAACTTATGTACAGTCATCACGTCATGTCATGTGACATATTTATGTCAAGTTTTGTTACATGGCAAAAGTACTTATTTTAACCCAAAATAAATATTTCTAACCCTAAGTATTTTTGTTGCTTAACCAAACCATTTCACAAAATTAACCCCATGCAATGAGTTTCAGGAGTGACAAAGCGTCACATTTTGATGATCGGGTAATGAGATAAGGTTGGATGAATCTACAGTCTAGCAGCATAACATTAAAAACAGAGAGCGATATTAAATGTTTAACTTGCTGGATTATCACCTATTATTATCATTTTATGCACAAAGATAATTTTCATAAACAAGGGAACACTGATATACTTAAAACCCATCAGTAATGAAGCCTGTTGGAGAGATGAAAACACTTTTGCTCCCTTTTATGCACCAGGTGACAAATAGCGCAGGACCATGGTGTTCTCTCCACACCTTTCTAAATGATGAAAATCAAACATCAACAACAGATAGTTGAGGCCAGCAACATTTCAAAGTGATGCCTGAAAAGACTACACAAGGAATAAAATGACAATAAACGTCTCACCTAAAATGTAAACTGACCTGACGATGATAGCAGCTTCACTTCCTGAAATGTTATTACCAGTTTGGGTTTACTTTGACAAACTGTCATGTGATGTTGTTGTACTTTTTTGTTTATTTATTTTTTAAAAAGCAATTAATCACTGTTATTATCACCACATATCTCTGTGCAACATCTCATTAATCTGCTTGTTTTGATTTTGTGTTGGAGATTCAGAAATTGGAGAGCTGACTTTATTTGCTGTGGGCTGACAGTTATAATTATACTGGCCTGTTTTCCAAATGAATATTTTGTTTAATAAATCAAACTGACTGGACCTCTGTAGCCTTTGATCAAAGAAAATTAGAGATGCAAAGTGTGCGTCTTGTCTGGCGCTGGAGGTTTATTTTTTTCCTTCAGACTAAAAATTTCAGGTCAACTTGGTGGCAGAGTATGTTTCTGTAAAGGGGATTAGATGGACTGAAGCATCACACAAGAAAATCTGAAATTTGTCCATAAATGCAAATAAGAAATTAAAAAATAGGAGATTTGTCCTATGAATTATGTCGGAGATAGAAGTGCAGACAGTAATTTGATACTTTATGAATACACTGATGTCATGACAGCAATATAAATGCATCAGCTGTTTTGACCATATGAGTTTGAGTGTCATGTCTCTGTGTAATGCTCTTGGTTATACACTTGTTCCAGTGTTGTTCGCTTTTTTCAATCTAAAGCATAATGTGTTGTAATGATGAACAAGACAGGTTTTGTGAGTTATGTGAGCAAAAAGACAGTGAAAAAAATCTGCACTTTCCTTCCGTTGTTCTTCATGTCGACAAGATATGTAATACAAATCAAGAAACGTTTGCACTGTCGGGATGTCTGGACAACATGGACACTGAGGAACACTGGGCCTCAGGCAGCAACATTCTCTTAAATTTCTCTTATCTTTTCTCTTAATTTTCTGCTAACAGAAAAAAATAAGAACTCCAGATGCACCAAATGTTCTTAACCATCTAGATCTGCCCTTACCCAGGTATGCTGAATGATGAATCCCACTAGATCATAAGTCACCTGTTAGCATAGGTTACACCCCCTAACCACTATGTAATGGCAGGTGTTGTTACATGTGCAAAAACTTTGGCACATGCCCAAGAATCAGAGAGATGACACCAAGAAAAAGGCTTAACAGCAGTGCTGTTAAATAAACGTAAAGTAAATGTGTGTCAGTATTGGTGTTACTGAAAAAAACAAAAAAAAACAAAACAGCAATGACAAAACATTTGCCGTGTCAGCAGCAACGGTGAAGGATATATTCAGATCTTTTACTTAAGTACTAATATCACTTAAGTGTCAATATGTTTTTACTAGAAAAAGTCCTGCTTTGAAAATGTTACTTAAGTTAAAGTATGTAAGTACAATCAGGGTAATGTACTAATACTACGATAGTACTATATAGTTATACTTTGTACTAATGCAGAAAAGTTAAATTAAATTAAATTCATCAAAATATTTAAAAGGATAAGCAAGTGTCCTCATAAATACCTATATAAGAAAGCAGGAACATTACATATTTTTGCATGAGAAATGGCTTAATCAATTCTAAAAAAAACAAAAAAAACAAGTCGATAATTAATTTTCAAATTAACCGACTAATTATTTCAACTGCACATGTGTATTTTCATATGGTTTGTGCACAAAAATTGCAATCTGTATAGAAACCAGTGGGTTATCAAATATTTGCAGCGGAGTAAAAAGTACAGTATTTCCTTCTAAATAGTGGATTAGAAGTAGAAAGTGGCATGAGAATACAATACTTAAGGAAAAGATTTATACTCAAGTGCAGTATTTGACTAAATATACTTATAGTTCCAGCACTGGTCAGCAGAGGGATGCACAGTAATTGAGATTACAGTAATTGGGAACAACGGACCTAGTAGTATTTCTGTAGTCCTGAAATGTGGTAATCCAATCATTACAATTACTCTTAAACATATTCTAAATTAAATTATATCATATTCATGTATTTTTTTTCTCCTCAAATATAAAACTTATTTTTTCTTTGTACTGGACAACAATCTTGGTAAGAGTGCTTTCATCCACTCATAAAATGTACACTGACTAAAGAGAAGAGCAAAAATAACAAAATACTGGTGAATCCCAGAAATCAATGGGTACTTACAAAATACAAACAACTCGTGGATACAGACAAAAATAAGACAACATTTGTTAGTATGTTGCTTCTTGCATGAGGCCCAGTGTGTTGTATAAGTAGCTTTTACATTATGAAGCTCTATTCTGTTTGTATAGAAACATGCACCATATGTGATAAGCAGCAATTATCTGTCTTTCTTTACAACAATCAAGATAAGTGCTGAAAGTCATTAGATATTGCATATGTGGTATTTTTGTATATAAAATGCATGCGCGATTAACTACTTTACTGGTATAACAAAAAAATAATCATTTCACTCATTCCTGAACGACTTTTTTTGGCAGTGCCACATTCAGAGCTTAAGCAGCAACATACACTCACATGCACAAAGTTTCCTGGAGTGTGATTACTGCAAAGCCATCACATCACATACAGTACACTGAATTGCATTAAACCAGAGATAGCCAGTGTTTGAACTACCTTAACAGTGACATCAGTGCTCTCTGAATCTGTAATCTGACTTCAGTGAAAGGTTACATGCTCCTCTACAGATGCTCACAACCTGTTGGGTGGCTGTTGTCCTTTGGGGGAAAAATAAGTTGTCATCAGGGAAAATAAAATGTTCCCGACAATTTGTAAATACAAGATTCCCTCCTGCAAGACCATCTCGCTGTGTTTAAGCACACATATAAATTCCAAACATCACAATGCCACACATGACCTCTAGCACTAAGGATAAATGCAGTTTGAGCTGTATCGCCTCCAGGAAAATCTCTAAGGTCAGACTCGTAAAACAAGACATGACACTCTTGCTTACAGTAGCAGAGAGGGAAAGCATCACTGGCTGTACTTTATCAATGCCAATAAAAATGCTGGATCATTAGTAAAGGGCCGAGTGAGTGGGAAATGATAGAAACCTTCATCTCACTTTACTCACTCGCTCTCACAAAGGTGGCACATCACAGAAATTCTTTGCAGTGCACTTTCTGGTATGAGATGATACGGGGAAAAAAATGATAGGATCAATAAGCACACATCTTTGGATCACACACTGTATGTCATGCTCAGTACGCCTCTGCTTTGTGTGTGTCCCTGGTCCTTCAGTCGTGTAGAGGAGCCCCTGCAGGGCCTCAGTACTCACCCAGAAATACATCATCATCTCGGCTGAGAGGGGATGAGAGACCAGGGGTTGGAAGACTGGGATATGCAAGGATACCGGAGAGGCCAGCGCTCTTCCTCTTTTTCTCTCTCTTGTTTCTCTTTGTTGGTGTGTTTTTCAGTATGTCTGTCCTGTTTTGCACTGATCTTCTTCTTCAGTCACTTTTTTTTTTTTTTTTTTTTTGCCAGTGCTGTCTGCTCAGTGTTATCTGACGGCCAGCTAATTGCCCGTGTGTTTGTGGTTTTCTAGCCGAGTCCCTTTTATGTGTCTCTTTGCCCCTGAAGACAGCCGCTCTTCCTCTCCCGCTGACTCTTCTTAAGCGTGACTTTGTCTCTAATAGTCGCCACTTAGGCTCTCACGCTGCTTCTCCTCCCCCTGAACCTTTCAAAAAACTCTTCTTCTGCTTCTTCGCCAAAGGGGGGGAAAGAAAGAGAAGGAAAAAGTAAAGAGAGAGGCAACAAGGAGAGAAAGTGCTGTGAGGCGTTGTTACTGTACCTCCCCTCGCTTATTGTTCTTGACTTCACTTCTCCTTCTTCTCCTGCTTCTTCTTTCTCCCCTTCTCCAAGTTGCCACCCTTTCCTGCCTGCTCAGCTTTTTCTGCCTTCTCGTCTTCCTTTTTCTTTGCTTCGCTGTAAACTATCCTGCTCTCTATTTCACTGACTTACACCAAAGCCTGTCTCCTCTCAGTGTGAGCACACTCTCTCTCTCTCTGCTTTTCTCCGTCTCTCAATCCAGGTAGCACCGTTCCAGTAGCTCTGTTTTGAGGGGAGGCAAGTCTGAGATGGACTTTCTTCTACAGCGTTCCTGAGTGAAGGGCACCGGGGGGGGGGGGGGGTTGCTGGAGATCACCACAAGGTACAGAAGCACAGAGGCTTTCAACCAGGGAGAGACAAGTGTAGAGAGGAACGAGTGAGGGGGGGCAGAGAGAAGGAGACAGGGAAAAAGAGAGAGAGGAGAGAGGGAGGGAGGAGGGAATTGAGCTGGTGGAGGGATGCCGGTGTTGCAGACACACACTGGGTAGTGGAGGACGGCGACAGGCTGAAGTTGTGGAAAGCCGACAGAGCAGCCGGAACGGGGGACACAAGGCAAGATGAGAGAGAGAAAAAGAGATGCACAGAGCAGGGAAGAAAAGGAGAAAGAGGGAGCAGCTTGGCTTGTTGTTGCTTATGGTAAAGAGCCAATGATACCAGCAGGTTTCATTAAGTTGCACTGGGAGCGTCGGGGAGGAGGAGGAGGTTTGGCGGTTCGGTGGAGGTGTGAGTGGGGGGTAAGAAGCAAGAGAGACATCAAAACAAAATACAATTTAGGGCACTTGTGTTATCTAAGAAGAGAGGAGGGAGAGAGATGAAAACAGCTCAACTGGAGCTGCTGTCTCTCTTTTTCTTGTTCTTTTGTTCCCTCCATTTTTTCCTTCTCTGCAGAGGGAGGGACGGATGATGTGTGCTGGTGTTAATGGGTGAGTGTGTATGGATGGATGTGTGTGCGTGTGTATATTGTCTGGGGTGGCTGAGCTGGGCTGGCCCACAGTAGTGCAACGTGAATATTGTAGGCTACCATGCTCAAGCTGTGCGCACGTGTGTGTGTGTGTGTGTGTGTGTGTGTGTATGTGTGTGTTTTGCATGTTTCACTCTATAAAATTAGTTTGCAAATGACTTGTATGTCCCACACACACA
>JAPZEB010000014.1:28089591-28111063 GCA_029783705.1 Chaetodon striatus | reverse complement strand
TGTGTATTTATGGTTTTCTCCTTGTCTTGGTCTTAAAGAATCCCTACACCATTGTACAAAAGCCCTTAGCAACCAAAGCAAGGTACAAAGAACTACAATCGAATTCTGGTATTTGGGGATCAAATGATTGCATTCCTCCAGATGTATAATCTTTTCCCCCTTAGACCAATATGGTTTCCTTTTCTTCTTTTCTTCTGCCACTTCTGCATCTAACTATAAGCCAATAGAGAGACGATAAAAGGCGTCACAAGCGTGAGTCTACGCAAACATACAATCTCCATGGAAACTTGTCTCACTGTAACATCTCTTTCAGTGCAGTAAATCAGCTAATGTTTTAATGTGTAAGTCCCTCAGCTAAGGAAAAATTAAGCCTTAAGTGCGATACTTATGGAAAAACACAATCAGTCCCAGAGGCTTAAAACCTGACCTGCTCGGCCACAGACTGAGTTGAAAGTTGAAGACAAAAAAGATGAGTCTAAATCAGAGACAACCACGTGTTTATTATAGATTTTAGAGAGGCTGGGAAACATTTAGATGTACTGGGCTTAACATTACGTGCCTACGTAGCTAACTGTGAACTGGACTCCTTTGGCTCCCTGTTAATCTTGCTGTGAAGAGCTTGGTGATGAGCTGGTAGAGTCACCGATGTTGGATCCTTCATCTAAATGTTTCTTACATTTTAAACTTAGTTTCTGACTGTGTGTGATGACTTGTTATCCTGAAATGAATACACCATTAACTTAAGAAAGGAAGCCTTTGAAGGCCAACCAAAAAAATGAAAAAACAAAACAAAACAATAAATATCTTAGAATACAATGATGATAACGAATAAATTTAAAAAAGATACTTGGAATATATAATAACCTAAACCTGATTGAAATTTTTACAACATGTATTTCAGTGGATACATATTTCATTGCTTATTTATTTATTTATTTCATCATTGACTACTTTATTTTGTCTCTTTTATTGAAACATGATACATCTAGTCTTCAATACTTCACCTCAGTTTGCCCTGGCCAGAACTATTCCTATTGACTTTATTTGGATTGGCACAGCTGTTCAAACTTACTTGGCATTCTGTGTGAGCACACCTTAATAATTTGGTACCCATATTTGCTTCTCCTGATTTCTGACATTGATAAAATATTATCTTTACAACACAGCTCTGCATGGCATTACCTTCTGCACTGCATCCCTTGCTGCAGCACAATATATTAAATGCATTTCTGCTTTAAAGGCCTGCTTTATTAAAGAGCAAACTCACATGCACATATTAATTCCTCTCTCCCTAAGTTTCTAACCAGCTCATTATGTAATTCTAATTACCAGATCCTAATGGTCTCTCTATTTCCTTCCCCAATCTTTTTCCCTCCCCAGCACCCCTGTAAACTCCCTCCTCTTCTTCTCCCTTCCTTTACTTCTCCCCCTCTCTTCCATATGCTGGCTTGCACAACAGAACAGCCAAATCAATATGGCCGAGGCGATTAATGCGCTGGCGGTGGCGATGTACTTATAAAGAGCTTTCATGGCCCAGTGAAGGATGAAATCACCCTCTGAGTCCCGAGATCTTAAAAACCTGAGGTGCACCAGGCAAAGACAGACAGACAGAGAGAGAGAGGGCGAGGGGGAGACAAAGAGTGAGTGAGATCAGTACAGAGTTCATTGGATGTCTTCCAATAGGTGAGAATGTAGAAGGAAAGAGAAATGTGAAATCTTTGAGGAGGGTATTGGACCTTCTCCAATAACCGAGTAAAAGAGGCATGAGTCCACTTTTGACAGGAGGAACGTGTCGGAGAAGCTGAATGAAAGAGACTGCAGCAGGGACTGAGAGAGCTGGAAGAGAGAATGACGTGGCTATTAGTGCTTCTGGTGCTACTGAGCTCCTTTATTTAACGCCTTGGTGCTGTTGCTAAAGATCTCTGGGACCAAAGACAAGTTTGACCGTGTTAACAGTCACAAGTGATTTTTGACTTAAATACAGTGCACCTGGCCTGAGAGTGGACACAGGTGGACAGGCAGTTTTATTAAATACTAAAGTCAGATTTGTCAGTATCAATGCAAAAATAATGGTCCAAAGAAATAGATTATAATTAATAAAACCAACCACATTTCCACTGCTTTGAGCATGACGTTGAAGTTTTTGTTACTTACAGTTTATTCATAAACTGCACTGTAAATATCAGTTAATGTGCGGGTGCATTACTGTTGAATACCAGAAATAAATTGCTGTGATTATTCATGGATACAACTGCAGTGCTGTGTGGGCCCTCTAACAATAATGTGTACAGTACATATATGTATAGGACAAAACATTTCGTGGGGACTCAGGATTTAGAACATCTGCATTTGTCCCCCAAGTAAAAACATAAAGTGACTTTTATTTTGAAGGATTGCTAGAATGTGGCACATAAGCCCCATTTCCACCAAGCAGTACAGTACGGTTCAGTTGAGTTCAGTACGCATTTTTTTCCATTTTCCACTGTGAAAAGTTGAGCATGGTACCAATAAAACCCTTCCGTACCATGCTCATTTTTGGTCCCCCCTCTGTTGGGGTAACCAGCACACAGATCTGGTACTAAAAGGTGGAGCTGTGAACACTGCAGTCTGTTGACTGGTCAGTAGCGGATGGTCACTCTGCTCAGGGCTGAGTTGTGGCTGGTTTTGAGGCTCATGTAACTGTTCATACCGTGGAGAGTTTAATTAGTGGGCTGTAACTGTAAAATATAAGGATGTTTTGCTTCCTCTTGCTGAAGCCGGGGTCAGAGAAAAAATAACTTCATTCACTGGGCTGACTGCTTGGATTTTTAAGGTGGAACATTGACTCGTAATGTTACTCAATGCTGACGACATGATCTTCAATCCTTACTTGGCGAAAAGAAAAGCGTTGCATAGCATAGCACTAGGGAAACACTATACCCCCGAGCTTGCCTGAGAAGGACTAAGTGCACAAACCCACTTTTTTAAAATATCCCATGGAGAGAGACTCTCACTGCAGCCTGTATCATTCTGTTCTGAAAATGTTGGCATGCAGTCTTGTTCTGTGGAAGATAAACAAGGTGTAGGCTTCCCTCTGTGTCACTGATAATGAGGAAATACAGTGAGTGCTGGGTGGAGCAGTGAGTGACAATAACCCTGCCCAAATTTAAGGGTACGGTTTGCAGTGGAAATGCTAGGGTCTAGGTACCATGTCTGAGGGGTACTTTTGGTTCCAAAGGTACCTCACTGAAAATGTTTGGTGGAAACAGGGCTTTACTTTTCGGTACTTTACTTTGTCTGTTTTAACAAAAATGCAGTTTTGGAACAAGCTGCAGGGGCATCGTAGTAACAGCAATTCTGCTCCTCTGTTCTTTCCTAATCACACATAGAGCTAGTGTTCTGTCTCTGACCAAAGGACTAAACTATCACTACAGATCAGTGCTACAGTGATAGTTTTGGCTCACTGGAGCTACCACAAAGCTCCCTAGCCAGCTTCCCTGCTTTAGGAGGCTTCATGGTACGTCTGCTTCCCTCCAGAATTCGAAGTGCTTTGTGGCACCTCTGTCTCTTGTCTTAAGCCCAGTTCAGAAATTCATGATGAGAGAAATCCATTTTAGAACATTGCAAAGAAAAGTCGCAGCAGTGTGAACTGGCCATCTGAGCTCGACTTCAGCCGGCTGATGGTGACACTTGCAACTCAACTGGTCAAATTCCCAGTGGTTGGATTTAGAACATAAGGCACACGCCTGTTTTTACAGACAAAATCAGCCTGTAGTGAAGTCAGCTGGTCAAGTCAAAATGAGCACAGACAGCATGTTGTGGCAGGTGCTCCGTTCCTGCTGATCTTTCTGTTTCCGTCTTAACGTGTGCTGTTGTCAGACCCAGGGCCACTGCTGCTGCTTGATTACACACACATTCTCATTGACTAACTGATTGGCACTGCTTACTTATATTATTGTGGCATATGTATTATGAAAACAGTCCAACTGATTTCCATTTATGCACTATCCTTGCTCTTATTTTGAGAAGCTACAATTTATATTCAGCCACAAAATAAGCCCGAAAAGCTGGAAATCGGAACTGAAGTACAGAGTTGTTGCATTGAGATGATACACTGTCTCATCTAGTTGCCTTGATGTGAACCAGCAGGTTTTTCAGTGTTGCAGAACGGTGCGTTGCAAGTAGTTCCATGTTTAAACTTGTCTCGTCGCAAATCTTTGGTCTGAACGGAGTTTAAACCTGGGGTTCTCATTCAGATGATCGGTAGTACCAACATAATTAGAGGTGGATTACATAAATACCATTACTCATTATAAAATCTGATCCTTTATGATAACCTGTGGTGAGTGTTGTGTACCATTTACACAATAATAATAATTTAATTTGTCTATGCTACATAAGGCAAATTCAAATATACTTACAGTACCAAAAGCACTCATTATAAGGCATGTCAATTTATTTAAGGTTTATTTTCTCGGCTGATATTCTTCCATCAAAAATGTCAATTCAAAGTCCTGATGTCTCTCACAGTTTTCTAATAATGAACAAGTGACACATTTTCATTGAAAACAACGGACACTGGTACAAGATGATGGCAGTCAACCACTTCGGTCTTTAATCCCCCATATCAGTTAAACACACGGCGCAACACATAATATGGCATGATGTTGCTTTGGTATTTATTGTATAAATGACCCACTCATCATCATCATCATCATCACCACCACTATGAAACCAGGTTAAAAACAAACATGTCATTAAAGAAAAGCTGATGCCATGATGACCTTAATCTAGAGCTGGGAAACACCAGCTGTTAATTTGAGTACCTTTCTTATCAAGTTTCAACTTCATTGCTGTGTCTTGATTGTGTACTTACTTGGGTACTTACATAAGCACACTCGTATGTAGTACACCGTGCAGACAATGTACTTGTGTATTTCCATTAGCACACTCACGTGTACGACACCTTGTGAACTAGGTACCTATTTCTTTACTTACATTGGTGCACTTGCATATAGTACACTGTGTGCACAATGGCCCTCATTTATCAAGCTTGCAAGTACAGTAGTCTCCGATTTGAGGCACAGCACATGATACGCCATGGTGTAAATCATTTAAAAATAGCAGTGTGTGTGTCATACAGCATTACTGTCAATAAGACATGGCTGGTGTAGCTAACCATAATTTTTGATGTCAGCTGCTGTATGCTCAGTTTAAATATTCACAATGCTGAAAATATATTTTTTGCATTTTCTAATACACCATCTAAAAGTCCTACTCTTCAAGATTTGACAGTACAACTGGTTTCCAATTTCCAAGCTGTGATAAAATATCTGAATTTATAAAATCTACCAAAAAAAAAAAACAAAGACAACAATTATTTTCCCATAAACCAAAATCAGCTGTATTTCTTCAGAGGCAATAAGTGAGCAGACACATCTGTGTGTGTGTGTCTCAGGCTCACGGGCGAGTGATCAGACTGAGCCAGCAAATATCCTCTGCTGTATCCTGATGGGGAGACAACATCGATATCTATCAAATATAACATTTATCAGCAGTTCAATAAAACAGAGCCATGCAATCAGCAAGTGACATGGAAGAGATTACAGCCTAATTCAAAGTTAATTGAAATACCACTAATATTGCACTAGTTTGTGTTAATGGTAGAACCCAATCCATTATTTATAAGGCTGGTCCTGAAGTAGACACAAGAACTGTAAAGGCAGACACACAGCTGTCAATGTGTGCACTAATTTATCTCTAGCCAGAATGCTACATAACACCATAACACTGTTTTACATCCTTAGAAACAGACACATTTCAGACATTTCAAAACTGCTAGCAATTACTTTCAAAACCCAGCCTGTACAACTTGAACTGGTGTGAGCTAATTACATTTTTATCAACCACTAACAACACAGCAACATCTTCAGAGACAACAATATCAGCTGGCCTTGACAATACTGGGCAAATTAGCAACAAAACAAACCAAAGTGAACATTATTGCATTGTGCTAATATCATGCTGTAAATGAAATTGCATCTGTCATTACACTTTAAAGTTACACGGCCAAACTGACAGTAAATCAGTTAGCAAGACAGACTTTGGTTTTGATTGACATATCTGATTGATTTGTGTCATCTGCTTTTTTTATTCATCAAAAACCTGTCCATCTTGCACTACATCAACACTGTGTGTGGCTAATGAATGAAACCTCCAACAACTTCAATTCAAACACTACACAACTTCTAAAACACTACATTAATCTAATTTGTGCTTTCTAATAACTACTGCAAACCAAAACAAGCAAAGATAGAAAGATAGCTGTGTGCATGTATGTGTGTGTATGTCTGTGACAGAGAGAGAGAGAGAGAGAGAGAGAGAGAGAGAGAGAGAGAGATGGCCTAATCAACCCAGCAGCTGAAGCAAAGGCAAGGCACAGGACAGAGTGAAATGTAGAGAGAGGAAGACAAAGAGTTAAATAAGGCAAAACCAGGGACTGACCAGTCTGGTGACAAGGGGAACCCCAAAGTGCCAGAAGTGCTCGTTGAGCAGCCCGCTGTACACCACGTTACCAAACAGAGCAATGGTTCCTGGTTTGCACAGACCACTTCCTGGCTTGGTTTCTGCAAAACAACAAAAGTCATTTTTCACAGTGAAAAATTATAACATATTACACGCTATATACATTTCAAACAGTAAGAGGATGTTAATAAAATGTTTACACAACATTGCACATACACACCCATTTCATCCTTTTACTCCTGAGTAAATAAAAGTTGTATGACTGTTATGTGAAGAGGGCAACAGAACAATGGTAAAATTCAAGTCAGAACAGCATTCGGTCATATTGCATTAAGGAAAAAAAAAAAGATGGTCGTGTAAATAATAGAAGGAGGCCCAGATTAAGTTGGCCTACATGTCTCTGATTAAACAGTGAGAGAGACATCGACAAAAAGAGGCCACAAAAGCTCAATAGACCATACTTGATATTGCTGAGAAACTGGGGGTTATGCATGCAATAGAACCTGGGAAAATTTGGTTTGAAATGTCTATAAAAGATTAAATGTTTTTGTCAAAATTGTGTAAAGCTCTCTTGTCCATTGTCCATTAATGTACTTTTGAGACATTATCATGGAAAGTCCTTTTTTTCCCACAAAAAGCATTGCACCCAAATCCATACATACCCCCTGTATTATGAAAGGCTGCAATCACGTGACCAATGTGCTGACGCAGTAAACAAGGAAGCAGTCCCAAGTGTTTGTACACCCATATAAACATTCGGTTTTGCTCTCTGTATCAGTCTGGACTTGCTGCCACCCCAAACACTTTTAGTGTGTAGGAGTACTCGCCATGACAGACAAACTCCTTCAGCCAATCAGCATAACAAAACACCAGGAACATCTTCATCACCAACTGAGCCAGTTGATAAACAAAGCTTCTGCCAAATCCAGTTGGAAGGGTGGCAAAAACGTCTTTTCCTTAGAGAAGCTGTGCAAGTGTATGCTCTTGTTAACATTCGAGCTAAAGCTTGCAGTCCCTGATTGGCTGCTTACATTGTCAATCTCAGCGTGGATCCCCAGTTGGCCCTGATTGGCTTTTAATTGCTGAAAAGTGTTTAGTAAAATAGAATGTTGAGCTCATGTAATCAGGATGGTCTTACCAGGCTATTGGACCCAACCACGAGCAGTGCAATTTATTGCAAACACACCAATGGACACACACAGCTGTCAATCACAATGATATGCCCCCTTTCTGTACCATCACAAAACTGAAAACCCAACTTAGCAGAAAAATAAACACTTGAACATACACCAGTGTGATAACAGCTTCCTAAAAGAACAGAAACCACCTTAGGGAAACATGTATTTGACATGTGTTTGAGTTTTTAGTTTGGCTTAGTTTTGTCTTATTCGCTAACATGGAGGGGGCGGGGTTTATGATCTATACTGCAGCCAGGCACCGGAGAGTGATCAAGATGCTTTGGCTTCACTTTTGGGTTATCTGTTATGCCATCCATCTCTACAAAAAGTTGTTGGGTGAAAGAAGATGAGTGAGTTTGCAGTTTTTGCACAAAGAAACGCTGCAGCCTCTCAAGACCACCAGAAGTTTCCCATTCTGTCCCAGCTGCTGAGTAGAGTGACCGGGGTTTGCTCAGCAATGAATTTCAACTCCGGCCTGGGGACAAAAACGAAGTGTCTCCCTTGTCTTTCATGGTCGGGAAATTAAAGCAGGAAAAGCTACAGTTTTGCCAACTTGATGACTTTCTTGCTAAATTCAGTGACGTTTCAGACCCTTTAAGCAATTTTATTTCTAGAAAGTGACAAATTTAGCAACTATTCAGACAATCAGGGAAAAAAAAGGAAAAATACATTCAAATATATTCTATTGCAATATGATCTCTTCTTGTGCTATGTGCTGGCAGTCAGAGGGTGTGGAACAAGATTTTGTGCCTAGGGGCCTCTGCATTCTTAATCCATGCCTGGGTGAGCCAAGTCACATAGAAAGAGAGACGAGCCATGCCATGTCAGGATGTCAGGCCCACATGAGCCAGGGGAACATTACAGCCTGCCAGGCTTTAAGGATGCACTGCTGTCTTTGAAACTGCACTCCTGAGTCTGACTGCAGACTGACTGTCATTCACTCATCCTACTTCCATTCTTCTTCTCCTGTGTCATTCTCCTGCATTTCAGCCATTCTCTCAGTCCCTCCTTTTTGCTGTGGCTTACTTTTTTGCTCCTTCTCCTCCTTTGGAATTCCCTTTGTTCCTCTCCACTGTCCTTACCATAATTGCCCACAGTAACAAAAAAACAATGGGAAATGTTTTTTTTTTTCTTTCCCCAGACCTGATAATTATAAAACAGAGAGGAAAAAAAAGAAGAGGAAATCAACAACAACAAAATGACGTACTATGTACTGTTATAATGGTTGTAATATGTTAGCATACCAGCATATATCAATTTGTTACCATGGAATTATTAGTATACCAGTACTCGTATCATTTGCATATATTTATTCTAGATATTTATATATATATATATATATATATATATAATGGGGGGATGGGGTGGGGGTGAGGAGGGTGCAACAGTTCTACCTAAAATGACAGCTGACAGGGACAGAGAGGAGAACAAATTAAAAATTGGCACTAGCAATGTGAAGGATTGAAGAAGATCACTGCAAAGTTTGACTGGCTTACTAGGAGATGGAGCACACCTAATCAGCTGATTAGAGGAAGCGGTGAGAGTGGGATGGACAGAGAATTGTAAATGGATAAAGAATAAAGAAAGTCTTCCTGAGTGAACTCACGCTGAGCTTCATTTGTTTTTTTTAGTGACCTTTCACTGTTTTTCCACCAGAGACCATTCCCCGTGATTAATTAATCGAAATTAACGCTTTAAAGTCATAGCCCTAAAAGAAACATAAAACTTCAATGTATCTTCTACATGATAATGAACGAATGTGGTTTGTATAAATGAACTATGCCAATATTTATTCTGCCATCTTTGTAGCTATATTTATTGTTGCCACCTGAGTTTGAAGGTTCTTTCCTGACTGAACAGACTAAAACAGTGAATTACCTGTGTATACAGCTGCTTTTTAGTCACTAAACATGAGTATTTTTTGCAAGCTGTCACTGTGTTTCCACCGTGGGATAGAAACATGAAAAGGGATTGATTTTTTTGGAGACATCACTGTGTTTCCTGCTGGAATCGTGCCACCAAAAGTGGGTAGTTTTAGGCCAAAATCTTATCCTAATCATAACCAAGTGACTTTTGTGCCTAGACTACATGTTAACCACAACACTGTAGAAATGTAAGGTTTTTACATACCCACTATATAATAATGTGCAAATGCAACATCTGTGGTTTGCAGAAATGCACAAAGTGTATGACTCTGACTCTACATTTATTGGTACCACCTGAGTTTGAGTTTTCTCTTCTGACTGAAAAAACTGAAACAGTAAATCACTTGTCTTTAGAGTGGCTTTTAAATTACTAAAAATGGGGATATTTTTTATTAGCAACCCATCACTGTGTTTCCACCAGGGATTTTACTATGAAAAACAGCTGTTTTTTACAGAGACATCCCTGTGTTTCCTGCCAGGAACGTGTCATCAAAAGTCAGTATTTTAAGCCCAAACATGATCTTTTCCCCACTATAATCAAGTGGTTTTTGTGGCTAAACCTAACCACACATTAACCACAGCATTGTTGAACATCATGTGTCCACATCCACGTGTCCACTGTACAAATGTAACATATCTGTGGTTTGCTGAAATGTACAATGCCAACATTTATTCTGGTGATTGAATTGACTCTTTCTAAGTATGATTGGTGCAACCTGAGTTTGTGGGTTTATTCTTCACTGAACAAACTAAAACAGTAAATTACCTGCATGAATAAATGTTTCTGTGAGTTCACATTATCCAGTCACAGTTCAGATAAACCACTCTAAATGCCTTGGAATGAGCACAGCCTTTATATAGGCAACTGCAAGAGATGAGCAGCTTCCATGAGCCATAGGCCACTGAATGAACGGATATGAAGTGTCAGTCTGTAGATGTAATTACAGTAAAACCTATAATACTAAATGTGATTGCAGTGTACAGCATTCAATGATGAGATCTAAATAAGAAGAGCAGGTAAATGAAGCTCTCCTCTGGGGTTTCTGAAATCCACCTCAGCCAGATCACACTCTGCCTCACCATCTCACCATCCCTTCCTCTGTGCCATGATCTGGATTTGACTTGGCCGGTGTCTCCTGGCACCACTTAGAATGGGCCTATCTTACATTCCATCACTCTAAGTAGTTTGGCACACACACACACACACACACACACACAGTTATGGCCTGTTGGCTTGGTTGTGGCCTGGTTCTTTGGCAAGTGTGTGTCTGCTAGGCTTGCATCCCAGTCAACACCCTGTGGGTTGTGAGTGTGTGTGTGTGTGTGTGTGTGTGTGAGAGAGAGAGAGAGAGAGAAAGAGAGAGAGAGAGAGAGAGAGAGATTACTACTCAGTCTGCTACCCCACTTGGCTCACCTGATGCTGATGGCAAGAATAGAAGGACAGGAGGAAAAGAAAATATGAGCTCGGCATATGGAGGTGTTTTGAGACCTGGGGTCTTGGAGTAGGTCTCTCACTCTCTCTCTCTCTCTCTTACACACACACTCACATACACACATTTACACCCTCTGTCATCTTTAGAGAGTTGGATGTGCCCAGTACACTCCCACTCCAGACCAATTTATCGCCTCCTCTCCTCCTGTGTTTCGGAACTGCTCTCTCTAAGCAGTAGCTCACTTCCCGGTATTTATCACTCTCCATTCCCTCAGGGGCTCCGAGCACCAAAGCGTAATCCACTGGGAGTGTATCGTGTGTGTGTGTGTGTGTGTGTGCATGTGTGCGTGTGTGCGTGTGTGTGTGTGTGTGTGTGAGCAAGAAAGAGAAAGGGAGAGAGAGCATGAAAGAAAGGGATATGGATAAAAAGGATAGTATGACATAGAGGCCTCTAGTTTTATGGCATATAGTATATATGCTAACAGAGAGCCCAGTGAAGTATGGGCAAATAGTTGTTTTTCACAACAGAAATTTTGACTTGTCATACTAAGGAAATGAACAATGGCTCTATTCTATTCAAGTGACTCAGTAAGTTGTGACATAGACCGTCATTTATAGATCTAATGTCCAAACCAGCACAGATCCAAGATCATAGAAATAATCTAAGAGTAATATTAGATGTGTGTGATTCATGAACACTTCCAATCTTGCCAGTCACAGCAAAGGAAGGATCAGGCATTGAGCTTATACCAGCTGACATTGGGCGAGAGGCAGGGTACACCCTGGACAGGTCGTAAGACTATTACAAGGCCGACACATAGAGATAGACAACCATTCACACTCACATTCACTCCTACGGCTAATTTAGTCACCAGTTCAAACCAGGAACCCTCTTGCTGTGAGGCAACAATTCGAACCATTGCATCACTGTGCCACCTGAAAACAACTGTCATTTACGGCCAAGAACAGAACATTTTCTGAGAAAAACCTGTAGCAAATAGACCATCAAAACCCTGAAAGTCTGTTTTTTTGTTTTTTTTAATGATACATTGGGCATTCTGCAAAAAAAAAACGATACATGAATAAATTTTCTCTTATTATTTTGCATATCAGTGATTTGTTCTTATTATACTATCACCCGCTGATTTCTGGTACTCATCAATGTTTTCTTTTTTTTTTAATCTATTTTCACATTCCAAAATTGTTGTCTAACATAAGGAAAAACAAGTTGTAAATTTGAGGAACATTTAAAAATTGCATGAATATTATATCATCAAATTTATATTGTAGAGTAATTGTTATTATTGGATTACTGACTTTCAGGGTTTAACTAAATTTACTGTAATGTCAGTTACTGTGCATCCCTCTGCTGACCGGTGGTGGAATGTAACTAAAAGTACATTTACTCCAATATTATACTTGATTACAAATGTGAGGTACCTTTACTTTGTTTGAGTATTTTAATCACATGCATCTATGTACTTCTACACCACTACACTTTAGAGGGAAATATTGTACTTTTTTAAACTTTTTGTTAACTTACTAGTTAGTTTACAAATCAAGATTTTTGCACATAAACCATATGGAAATAGCTGAAACAATTAGTCAATACATTTTATTAATTGGCAGCTATTTTTGCAAGTGTTTAGCCAGTAAAGAGTATACCCACCTCTCTTTCTGGCAATTTACAGTATACCCAACTATCAGCCAGTAAGCCACTGGAATATGTAAGAGTATACCCACTTCCTCCATAACCTACCCATCAACCTTGTGGTACATCCACATCATCAACTCTTACTACACCACTAGTTTAAGCCATTTTTTTATGCAAAGAACATTTCATACGGATATAACATGTTACCAACAGAATTTTGAGTAATAATTAGGGGTTCAAGCCCTAAGGCCTGTTTTTATTATTATTATTATTATTATTATTATTGTTATTATTACAATTATTATTCAGAAATGGTTTTACAAATTATTACATAGTACATTAGAGACATGACATTTTCACCAATTATTGAAAGAGGTGTGCAAATGATGCTCAAGAAATATTGTGTTAATAGGCTAGATGGGGGTGCTAAAATTATGGTCAAAGCAATTTTGTTTTGAAAGACCACCACCCTTGCACCGTATGTCAGACTGACTTGAAATTCGACACACATGTTCAGGTGAATGGGCCTCAAGGTCCTTAATCTTAACTCCTTAACCATTGAGCTAATGATCACAAAACTTGTAGGAAAAGTCTACATAAGTAACTGAATCATACCCTAAAAGTCTGATTCAAAATGACCAATAGGGGGCGCTACATGTGCAAAAAGTTGATATCTCATATCTCAGCCAGAGATATTTGTATGAAATTTGGTTTGCATCATCTAGGGTCATGTCTCAGTCAATGCACAAAATTTGCTTAAAGGGGGTATGGATTATTACATTAAGTCTAAATTTCAAGGCATTTCACATTCCATACTTCAAAAAAATCATAATAAATCACCAATGTGTCCTACAAAGCTGTTTTTTTCAGCACATCCACTGAATTGTGACAAAACTTTGCTGCATGCATCCTATAGTCACTCTATATTTTTAAGAATATGCAAAATTAAACAGTCTTGATCTAAATGCAACCAACAACTGACAGAGACATTTTGGATACTAGATATCACATAAATCACATTTAAATGGTGATCAGATCGATTTAATGGCTAGCTCACAGTGATATTCATTATCTTATTATAATTTGTACTGTATGCACAAAATGTTCTATTTCATCTCATTTTTAATCAAATGTCAATCACATATTTGATTTTATATTTGAAATCAGCAGAATATGAGATTTTTTTTTCAGAAGTTAATCACCTGCACTTTGACTGTTATTGATGTCTCATTTCTTTTTGAATATACTGACCAATAAACTTCAAAGGGGGCATGGCTCAGCACATAACTCCACAACCTTTTGTCAATCTTCACAAACCTTGCAAGCAATATCTTAAGAGGTACCAGGAATGTATCCTGAACGTTTCATTTAAATTGACCACTAGGGGCACCACAAATACAAAAAATGGGCTTGGGATGATACAAATCAGACTAGAAATCACAAATTGATTGTCCAATCATTACAAAACTTGCAGGGTATGTTTAATTATAATGATGAATCATGTGTGTCAATTTATTTTGAAATTGGTCAATAGGGGGCACCACAAGTTCCAAACAAGTGCAATGGTATTTCTCAAAATTTGGCCATAAATCAATGAGGGTTTGTTCAAACATCAACAAACGGTGGACTTTTTTAACTGAGCCATTAAAGCATGTCCCCAAAATGTTTCTGCAGTTGACCAATAGGAAGTGAGAGAGTTTACAAAGAAGAGCATTGCCCAGTAGAGATTTGGACATAAATGAATAAGCATCTGTCTGATTGTCATAAAACCTGTTATTTATCTTTGCCATAGATGTCCTAAACTGTCAAAGTTCTTGATCTTATTCAGCCTTCAACTTCAATGCTGGCTTCAACCCTGGATTTGTGGCTTGCGGCTACATTATTACATTTATAATGTCATGTAACGCGTTACCTTTTGAAATAAACTATTGTTTTTGTTTTGCTCCACACTGCTCCACTTCTGAAGGTGCACCACCAGAAAAAAAATATCCCCCGAAGGTTGTTGTGTGTTGTTATGTCATCTGCACATCTCGGCCATGGAGTACTGTGCGTTATCATGTTTAGTGTGTTTCCATTAATACACCTGCAATGTCTACAACGTAACCCATTCTGCTTTTGTGTCCTAAAGTTGCCTGAAAGCAGTGGGGATAAAGACCTGGCCTCTGGTTTGTCTTTTCCTTGCCCTAGTGATAAGCACATCTGGTTGATGATAGTTATCAAAGCTTCTGTGCTTTGATTACCTGCTGTGGAACAACATGACCTTCAACCATTAAAAATCAACCTTAGTTCTTCTGAGGCCATTTTGGTGACAGAAATGCACAAGTGGTGTAATACGTAACTTACTACTCCACACCAAGAGTAATATTGTAAAGTAACTTATTACTTCCAAATCAAGTTAACGTGTAATATGTAATACATTACAATTTTAAAGTAACTCGTCCAACACTGATGAGGATTTGCTGCTTTATTTATTTATTTATTAAATGTATCTACATTTTTCTAGAATTAGTACTTTTACTTTTAAAACCTAAATACATTTCCCTGACTGTATTTACCTAAATAGCATTTTCATTGCAAGAGTTTTACGTGTAAAAAAAAAAGTAATTTTGCAGTGTGGTATTAATACTTTATAGCTAGTAAAATGTTTCAATACTTCCTCCAATGTTTCTGCTGACACGGCTACTGTTTTGTCATTGCTGCGGTGTTGGTTTTTCAGTAACACTAATATACACTCTGGAAAATAACATTTACTGCTGAAGTTCTTCTGCTTTTAGCCTTTTTGTGATGGCAATTCCCCAAATGTTTGGCATGTACCAGACTCTTTCTTTCACAGCACACCACCTGCCCTTATATAGTGATAAGGGGGGGGTGTTACTTATGCTAATAGGTGACTTTTGATCAAGTGAGAGTCATCATTCTGCACACCTTGGTAAAAGCACAATTGGATGGTTAAGAATGTTGGAGCCATCTGGAGTTGTCTTCTCCTATATTTTTTCTTTCCAGAAAGTGAAGAGAAAATATGACAGAAATCTAAGAGAATGTTGCTGCATGTTGAGGCCAACTGACTGTTGGCTGCTGTGAACAGAGGCCATCTGACATGCTGAAGCTTATTCTACAACCTTGTTTACTGTTGTAAAATGTTGTCAGCTAAATGCCTGAAATATTAAAAGTACAGTCTAAGTTGAGCCACTCCTACAGTACTATAGCTCTTTGGAAACACACTGAGCAGAAACAGAAACTTCTTGCATTCCTCATCAAGCAATCCGAAGGAGCCAATAAAGACTTCACAGCCCATCAAGCCAAGCAGTGGATTGGTCAGCACTGTTACTAATAACTGCTGATGAAAATCTTAAAGGCCAATAAAAGCCCATGGATGAGCTCCTATGGTTTCCTATTACCAGCCAGTCATCTGTAGACTAATGTGTCTAGGACAGCATCTTAGCTAAGTACAGCAGAGATTTACACACCATTTTTGCAGCATCCACAGCCTTGTAAAGATGTTCTTTTGCTGCAATAATGGGATTGTGACAAACTCAACCAGTGGGTTCTGTGTTGAATCACCTACCATCATATTTCAATATAAACCTGTGCAATAAGAAAACAGGTATTATTACATGTTCAGGGGTATTTAGGTAGGACTAATAACACATACTGTCAAGATTAAGTGGTGCAAAGATAGATGGAAAAAAGACATCTTGCTTGCATTATGAGATGCAATGAAGAGAGACATGGTCAGCAAAGACTGACACGGTTAAGGTTATTGCTTCTGCTCTCTATTCATTCATTTATTAGACAGCAACAGCAACTTGATGTGTGGTTGATGAAAGTTCCCTTGGGGTATCCCTCCTTCTTTTTCTTAACAAATGTTTCTTTTGGGATATTAATGTTTAGAGAGATTTTTGCCATTCTGCATCCTGGCCTAATTTATTAATGCATGGCTAAATCAATGTCAAGCATCCCTATGGATTAGCTCCAAGTCATAAAAAGGGCCTTGACAAGCCATGTGGAGGAAGTAATATGATTCAATTACAGTCACTAACCTTCCCTCCAGTATAAACACTCTCACATGCACACACACCCCCACAACAGCAACCTAACAGCTGTGAACAGCTGCCTTATAAAGCAGCTCTTACTTGGAACAGTTAGTGGGGCATACTGTACAGTATGTTTATTTCGCAAAGTTCTTTACTGATAACAAAAGGAAAAACTAAAAGCTTACTGAAGCACAAGGGAAGCCTAAGTGCATACATGTGTAAAAGCGGTGTGGACTTGAGTCACGTGACTTGCAGTCCAGTCAGATTAAAGTCACAAATTTGATGACTTAAGACCTGACTTGATAGAATCAAAAAAGACCTGCAACTCAGCTTGGGTACCAATGACTCCTGACTTCCCTTGAACTTGAGCTTTTTCACTTGATCCTTTCTCTCAAGCCCAAGTTTAAAAAGTGTGTTATTTAAAGTGCGCCACAATCCCTTAACTTTCTGAATCAGCTAACATTAAGGCTATTCATTCTTATCAAGTCGACACTTCATTCCCCAGATCCACTTTGTTTTAATCAATTTGACAGCATCCCATCAAGTTGCAGGAGAGAACCTTGGCGAATATTGTTATGTTACTAAAAGCCAGTCAGAAAAAAAGATATTACAGATAATTTAATTTGCATACAAAAACTTCTTGATGGTCAACAAGAAACAAATAGCAATATGAAAAGTATGTGGGTATAAAATTGTAGATGAAGAAACAACCACTCCAACAAACTTGTTTTACCAAATAAATTCAAATTTTAGAAATAATTCATAATTTTTGTAAATTCCCATATTACTTTGTTGTTTAAATAGCATTGCATTTGGTGAAGAGCACATAATGACTTGCTAGAAACTTAAAACTCAATTTTAAGGACTTGGGACCTGTCTTGGTACTTGAGGGCTAAAACTTACTTGTGCAATCCGGTCTCACTCTTAAGTCATTGAATACTGGTGCTTGGTCAGTTGTACCGACGTAGTGCGTTTATTTTGAAAGAGACTGTATGCAAACTGGGCGGCACAGTGGTGTGACTGGTGTGACCCTCAAGAGGATAAGCGGTTAGAAAATGGATGGATGTATGCAAAGTGTACATATTCTGTGAAAACAGAAGTGTAACCGGCTGAAGTTGGCACAGCATCCCAGAATGCCAACAACCAACACACTTAAGGTACCTTGCACGACAGAGGTGGTTACCTTTGCCTCTGTTCAAACATGGTTTCTGGTATCAGATGTGAATGTCCTCCCCAATCTTTCTCCAGCCATCCAGTGACTTGTGCCTGATGACCTCTGACCCCTGTATTCACAGACAGCTGATGTGTGACAGCTGATGCTGTTCATTTAGACTCTTGTCCAGGGTGTGTTCACCTCAGCTGTTGCATGTAATGTCACACACCACTTTCACCTACTTTCACTCCCAACTCATCAAATACTTATGCTTGGGCAGTGGCCCTCAGTGTCAAATACAGATGTACTGAGGCACCCTTTAGCAGCTGTATTAATTGTGCCAAGTGCCAACATTTTTGGACACTCTGAGCAACTGCCATAGTATGAAGAGCAAGAAAGTCCACAGACGGCAGACGGAACTGGAGGGGACCACTGTTTTTGTCCCATGTAAAACCAAAAGTCAGTCGAGTTATTTACTAGACATTGTAGTGTTTTAGTATGTGTAGCATACTACATATGACGCATGTCACATGATGTGATATCCATAAGAAAGGGGAAGAGAAGGTTGACTATTGCATGATGTTTCTGTAAGTTACAAATCTGTTGGTTGACCCGCACATCACTTATAAACCCCCTACCTCTGTGTAAATATGAAAAATATAGTGACCGACTTTTGAATTGACCACAGGTTGCAGTGAGGCAAACTTTTGACACAATTCAGTACATGTGCTGAAAAATCACAGCTCTGTACTGATTTTTTAAGTTTGAAATGTGAACTGTTTGGAAATGTATATTTGTTGTAATAAGCCACATACATTTTAAGCAATCATTACCATATTTTAAGCATCAACTGAGTCATGACTCTAGGTCCGAATTTGTGGTGCCCCCTAATGGCAGAATATCTCAAGACTGCACAGGCAAGCTCAAATCTAGCATCCAAACACGTGCACCAAGTTTGGTTACAATCACTCAAAGGTCCAGTGTGTCAGAGTTAAGGGGATTTGGTTGCATCTAGCAGTAAGGTTTGCAGATTGCAACTGGTTAAAACTCTCTTCAGTGTTCATTGTTAAGGAGGATTTCACTGTGAATCAAACTGTTTGCATAAGTCTCCTTCTCCAAAACAAACACTGAATAAAGCTGTTTCATGTTACATATCAGTGTTTCTCCTGACCTGTCTGAGACAGGCCACTGTTAACATGTGCTCCCCTCCTTTCTCTCATAACTTAAGATCCAGACACTTAGGAGGTTTTTACCAGGAGTTGAATTATCCACAGAGGTCTCTTCCTCTCTAAAACAAATGGACCAGGTGTTTAAACTGTTAAAAACAGTGAATAAAGCTGTTTCATGTAAAAACAAAAAACAAAAAAAACAAAGTGTTTTTCCAACACTGCACATAACGTAGGGACTGCTAACTATGATGGGTGATGCGAGGGCACGGATGTCCTTGTCTAGAGCCAATTTTTGGTTCTAAACATATATTTACGGTGTATTGAAAACATGTAAACAGGTAAAAATTCAAAACATTTCAAATTGTATAAAAGTTTTATGTAAACCAAATAACAGTAGTGACTAGTAACCGGATGACTTGTGCCAAGCTATTCAAATAAGTTGTTGTGCCTGATTAGTCAATAGTGAAATCAGCCTTGTAGTAGTGATATCCACAGTGAAGCACAGTAAGTGTGTGAGCATGCTCCTGTCCCACGTCATCTGCTGTCTGTTGATAAAGAATCTTCTCTCACTGGCTCCAGGCCAGATGTTAAAACACAATAACAGCTACCTGGGACTGCTGCTGATTCCCCTACAGACAAGACTGGAGACCCAGTGTGTGAGTGTGTGAAGACAATACCAACAATACCTGGCCTCGATATCATTTCACATCCGTGATTCATTTTGCTACAGTTTACCTTCAGGATTCCACTTGACTCGATGCTTTTCAGCTCCTGCTGCTTTTTTTTTCTTACCCATTATCTCTTCCTATCTCTTCCTACTTTTCTGCTTTTGCTCATCCTGGCTTTTTGTCCCTACCACTACTCCTTTTCCAATCATTCCAACTTTGCAATCCAACATCATCTTCACCTCCACCATCTTTTTGTCCTCTTCTCCTTATCTTGTATTTTCTTGCCACCCCATCTTCCCTCCTCTGTGTTCTCTTTTCATTACCCCTGACTGGGCTCCACCTCCTTACCTTCAATTTTTTTATCCATAACTTTTTCCTCCCGTCATGCTTCCTTTCTCCTCCTCTTCTGCACCTTGTTATGTGCCCTTCACTCTTTATTTTTCATCCTTATTAATTCTAAGAGTCATTTCTTCATTCCTAACCCCTCAATTCATCAGTTCTCTTGCCAAACTCCTCTTTTGTCTCTTTTCTCTCCTCTCACACCATTCTGATCAGCATTTCTTGCATTTTTATGCCTTGACACCTCTTTTCTTTCCTCTGATAACTCCTCCTCTTTCCACTAACACAAATATTTGTCATTACTCCCCTCCATCTTACCTTTCATCAGAATTTTGGTTTATTTTGTGACCTCTCACTCCCATTTTCTCCTCACTTCCTGCATTGTTTCAACCTTTCATCTCCTCCCTCCACGTTTCCGCCACCCCCTCCATCCTCTCTAGCTTCCACCCCCTACCCTCGCCTCTCCTTTGGCTCTCCAACTGGGACAGCTGGTTAGGTGGGTCTGCCTGCTCCTGTCCGTTTAACCAGCTTGGCTGCCCTGCCAGCAGAGCTTTGATCCACTACCAACAACCTCGAGCCCCAGCAAAGTCACAGCCATGCCAGACTAGGGGTCCCCGAGCGTTGAACCTCCCCCTCAGCATAGTACCCTGACTGTGGGCAGCATGAAGTGGCCAACATCCATGAAGTACATGGCAGCTTATGCAAAGGTCCACTGAGGCAGAGGTAAAGTGGGAGGCAGCCTGATGGAATGGGAGAAGAGTCAGGGCACATCAGGCTGGATCATCACTCTCTGCTGATGACCCAGCAAATTAGCAGACAGTAACCCCCCCGAGTCTCCTGCTTGTGATGAAGATGCCAGATTTTAAATTGAGATATGAAGAATTACACAACTTTAGACACAAATGTAAATGTATACACACTTTCAGGCGAGGGAGGGGTGCCAGGGAAGAGCTCAAACACAGGTACTTTACAAAGTCGCAGGAACAACAGGTGAATGAGGAATTTAACCCTCTGAAAATGAACCTGCTATGGGCAGCCAAGGGGGGGTTGTTGTTTTTTCACAATTTTCACTATTTAAAATCGATCATAAAAGCAAGAGGAAGCTATTAGAGCTAATATATTAATTCTTATTGCAACAGAAACCTAAAACTTCGTGTTTTGCACCATCACATTGTCCACATGTAATGACGTCACATTATACTGCAAGGGGTCCAAAAGACAGTGAAAATGCGCGTGACCCCACAGTATTGCCCCATCATGGCCACAGGAGATCATTGTTTACATCATGCTGTTTAAAATTGATCTAAAATAAAATCTGCAGTAGTTTCTTTTTTTTTTGCAGTAGCAGAAAGCTTAAACTTCTGTCTTTTACAACCTCACATGGCCCACTTGTGATGATGTTATTACATTGTGCTA
>JAPZEB010000014.1:28036042-28046524 GCA_029783705.1 Chaetodon striatus | reverse complement strand
TTTCAATGGATTTACCTTCAGATGTGAAAATGCCAAAATCACCAGGCAAATGTGACCGAGCTTTTGAGAAGACCATAAACTTCGTTTTCTGACTGTTTAAAACCAATTTTAAGCTTAGCAATGAAGTTTGTAATGACTGAAATGCAGCCTGAAGTTCTTGCACCGCCCCTACTATGGAGGGAGCATGGGTGTAAATTACTGTATCATCAGCATATAAATGTATTTTGGCTTGAATGTCTTTACCAAGATCATTTATAAAAATAGAAAACAAAATAGGCCCCAAAATGGATCCCTGGGGGACACCTTTAATTATCTTAAGAAATTCAGATTTGTGGCCCTCTGCATAGACACACTGAGTACGATCTATGAAATAAATTTGGAACCATTTTACAGCCTTGGGGCTGAAACCAATGTATCTTAATTTGTTTAGTAGCAGTGCGTGGTCAACTGAATCAAATGCCTTAGAGAGATCAACAAACAAGGCAGCGCAATGCTGTTTTCTGTCCAATGCACCAATGATATCATTGGTCACAATTGTAGCTGCAGTGATAGTGCTATGGCCAGTTCTAAAACCTGACTGAAAATCATTTAAAATATTCTTAGCAGCTAAGAACTGTTTTAACTGTAAATTTATAAAGGATTCATGGATCTTAGCCAGGACTGACAGTTTGGAGATTGGACGATAATTATTTAACTCTGCAGGATCTCCACCTTTTAGTAGAGGGAGAACATAGGCAGCTTTCCAAATTTTAGGGATGGAGTTGGAGAGAAGACTCAAGTTAAAAATGTGAGTGATGGGCTCAGCAATAATATCAGCTGCCACCTTCAAGAGATAAGGATCAAGATTGTCTGGACCCGCAGACTTTTTGTGATCAATGTCTCTCAGGGCTTTGTGAACTTGTAAAACAGAAATAGGTTTAAAATCAAACAAATCCAAGAGTAATTTTAGAACAGACCAGACCTCCACAGCACAGACCTCCAGCAGTCTTGCTGGGATGCCATGGGATCCTGGGGTCTTGCCTGGTTTGCAGCATCTCAGCACTTGCTAAACATCCTCCTGCCAGAAAGGTAAAGGTGTGGTCATTCCCGGGATGAGTAGAGCTTTCAGCAGCTCTTTCCACTCAGTTGCGCAGTTGCAGAGTTAAGGATGTAAAACAGGCATTGAAAGTGCTCGGGTCATTGGCCAACAACACAACACAAAACAACAACATTGTACATTGATGCTTTTTTCCTTCAACAACAAATGTACATGGTTACATTTAGCCAAACACACGTGTGGTTGGGTTTATGCAACAAAAGCACCTGGTTTGGTTTAGGAAAAAATGACAGGGTTCAGCTTTACAATCTTACGAGAAGCGAAACACTGGTCTCCCAGTTGCAAGTCGGTGATTGTTGGATCCATCCACCACCTCTCCCATGCACCCAACTTGGATTCCCACCCCCTTAATTTCAGTTGTTCTCCCGCAGCGTTTCCTCCTAATGCCACCAGGTGCCATTAAACAATAATGGCAACTAGCTGCGTATCATGCCAACATGAAAGGACGTCTTTTTTTGTTGGTGTCTGATGCCGGAAGTCACTGACAGAGCATTGTTATTCAACAACTGTGGAGTAAGACCAGGTTGCTTTGGCAAAAGTGACCGGGGTTAGGGTGAGTGAGGGTCTTAATTTTTTAAATGCTTGACTGGGGTTCATGTTGCTAAATACCTGCTGAAGTTCATCTTTGTGTCTTAGTTTACACTCAGTGCAACTGATAAGAAAAGTCCCAGAGTTCATTTGTATTATCCACTGATGGCAGCAAACAGTTGCTATGTCGGAAACATCACAGAAGAACAAGAGATGTTACAGCTGCCAAACAAACTATGTGCTGAGAGGACTTATCAAGCCAAGTCAACAACTACACCTTCTCCTCTGTAGTCTTCTTCGGTATGTGCATAAATTACTGTATGTGCAGGCTTTGTTATGAACATGCATGTAGTTCTTTCACTGAATCCTTTATGTGTGGACACAATTTAAATTCCATGCAGGAAATGTGGTGTATCACCAGTATACCAATGGAAACTTCTATGAAGAGAGGGAACTGAGCACACTGGGTAAGAGGCAGGGTACACCTTGAACAAGTTATCAGTCTACCACAGGACTGACACAAAGAAAAGACAAACATTCACGCTCACATTCCAGCTCACTATCTCTAGGCAATAGTATCTACAATGCTCAATTTACCTCAAATGTAAACTTTCAATGCTGAAAGAAGTGCACCTTGTATAGAGATGTCTGTTTGTCAAGTAGTCAAATACTGCTGCTTGATCATTGATTTCTGCATCAGACACCGATGAAAAACAGGCATCCTTTCATGGTGGTATGAAATGCCGTTGGGCAGCATCAATGAATAACACCACCGGACGGTGTCAGTTAAAAATGTCACCAGACAACAATTCACTTTCCTTATGAATGTAGAACCAACCCATGATGTTTTGGGTTTTTTTCTTTACCTAACCATGTGATTTTGCAGACAGACAGACAGACAGACAGACAGACAGACTTTATTGTCTGTCTGAACAGTGGCAACTGATAAAAGCAAATTAGTGTGCTGTGTCTTTTTCATATTGATCAGGGTGGTTATTACAGAAGAAATACCTAAATCTTACTCGGTGCATTTGTTGCACAATAAAACAAATGTAGATACGTGGTGTTTGGCTGATGTTTTAAGTTTATTTTGAAAAACATTGTACACATCTAACGAGCAGAAACTGCACATTTCCTGTGAAAACAAAAGTGTTTCTTGAAAAGACACTATGGGTCTCATTTATGAAATGCTAGTGAATCATAAAAAACTTGGTTCTAAAAACATACACCAGATTCATGAATGCTGCGGAAAACTCTGATTTGATAATAGGCATGTGTATATGTTCATGAATGCTAATCCATCGTAAATTGACAATGCACTCCAGCTAGTCAGCAATTGGCATACATCCCCGCCAATGAATAGCCAGTAACCACCATATATGGAGATGATAATTACTATGGATAGGTGCATCCTGTCAACCTGCAAACATGTGGCAAATAAAAAAACTGAGAGATTTAAAATTTGGTGTATATATAAGTGTTACGAGATAATTCTTGGACTGGGTCAAAGTGGACCTGAATCATACTGTGAAGGAACTAAATATGAATAGTATGTAGGGGTTAAAACATACACACATAAAGGGTTATGGCATTACTGTTCTAAAGGAACTTGTGGACTAACTCTCATCAGTAAGATCCATAGTTTCGAATTATGAAGCTTAAGTCATTAATTGTGTTACACAAAAACCCGGGGTTGAGGCCTTTTTGCACAACAATCAGTTTCATAAAGTGGTGGTTGTGTAATGAGTAAATGTCTGCAGGCTATGTATCACAACACCCCAACAGCCAGTCATCTTCAAATCTTACTGTATATACTACACATTATTAGTCCTCACCATATTTAATTACATTAACATTGCTTTGTTTGATGAAATCACAAGAAATGATCCCCTGTGGTGTCTTAGCAGGGCTTAAAAATCACCTTTCTATTTCTGATATTGAGCGGGGATTCTAGAGCAATCACTCTTCCAAAGATCCACATCTCATAGCTCATCCTGTGTGTCAATGGGCCTGTAATGGATCGCAAGGCTCTGCAGCACTGCGCTGACAGGGAGAAATTTGACTATACATAATACACACTTCCTCTGCTTTCACTGTCCAGTTTACACACCATCGGCCACAGATTATTTCCTACATGTCCAGACTGTCTCCACCACATGAGACAATGGCACTCTATGAATCTCCTGATTCAACAGGATGTCATTTGGTTTGATTTTAGTATGTATGCACAAGAGGCAGGGTCAGGGATTGATGGTAATCACACTCCAAACACTGGACATCTAGACATTATAAAACTGCTTTCAAGCCAATAACACCTGCTAAATATGCTAGACATGTTTATGATAATGCAGTCTGGTAACATACAGATCCGATTTCAAGGATACCAACTCTACACTTTCAAGGCCTCGTGTGTTGGATTTAGTAGCATTAGTAGTGAGGTTGCAGAATGGAAACATCTCCTGTGTTGCCAAGCATGCAGGAGAACTATGGTGGCCAATGCAAAAATGTGAATGAACCTTTCGAGGCCAGTGTTTGGTTTGTCCATTCTGAGTAACTGAAGAACAATGTATTTCCTGGTGATTACAAACAATGAAAATACAGTTATGGATGTTATATCCCATTTCTGCCAAAATATGCCCCTAAATCCTACTGAAACTTTGAAAGAAGACACATCACAATTGTTTGACAAGGCTTTCCAGCTCCAAAGCCTTCTACAGATGTAGGTATAAATGTAGGTTAGGTAAAAAAACAAACAAACCAAAAAAAAAAAGTCCTGTCAGCTTACTCAGTCATCTTCCCCTTCCTCACTTTCTGCCACACCCACCTCATCAAGCTAACTGCTCTCACCTGTGGATCATTACCTCGTGCGACTATGAAGACTGCTGCTTTACAGACTCTCCTTACCAGATTGTTCTTTGCCCACATGCAAGACTTTCCAGCACTCCTTACCTGCCCGATCTCCTGTTGCCAACCCCACCTACGTCCGACCTGCCTGCATTGTCAGTTTCATGATAAACTCACCAGCCTTCTGTCCCTGACCACGAGTCTAATTCAATTCAATTCAATTTTATTTATAAAGCTCAATATCACAAATCACAATTTGCCTCAGAGGGCTTTACAATATACTACATCCCTCTGTCCTTTGGACCCTCACAGTGGAAAAGGAAAAACTCTGCAGCTGTAGAGAGATCCCTCTTCCAGGATGGACAGACATGCAATAGATGTTGTACAGAACATATAAACGTAATAAATTTGCAGTAATCCATATGACAAAATTATACATAAAGAGCAGGAGAGACAGAGAGAGAGACAGCGAGAGAGAGAGAGATGCAGGGCAGACAGTAATGACAACAGCTACAGTTACATTAATTTTAGTAATAGTATTGTGATAATAATTATGACAATAGTGACAATAATAATCATATGTGTATAATACCAGTAAAAGCATGACTAATAATAACAGCAGTAATAGGAGGCATTAGGCAGGACCACGGCAGTGACACAACCACGACACACCATCCAGGCATAGCTGTGGTATGAGTTGACCTGCGAGGCAGTAGAGCACAAAGGCTCTGGAGAAGAACCTGAGTAAATGCCTCTGCATCTCTGTTAACCATCACCCTGTGACTTTTTGGTGGTTTCCTGTGATGAAGCTTCAGCATGAGTGTTCCTACCTGCTCGCCAGTTGTCTGCTGCAGCCCAGAAAGTGAGATGCCACACGCTGCCTTGTGTGTGTGTGTTCTCTTTTCGCCTACCCATTGGCACCTCGATCCTTTGCCTGGCTTCTACTTACCTCCTACTCATCCCTCGTTGACTCTGCTGCTTTGCTGGACTGCTCTCCTGGTTCTGGACCCCTCGCCTTAATGCCATCAGTAAGCCCCTCTCTGTCACCTCTGCCTACCAATGGCTGGAACTGTTTGGTTCCGAGGATTCACATCCTCATTCTTGGTCCCGCTTTCGGACCGGTCTCTTCCCTGGCCCCCTGAACCCAGAGACTGTGTGTGTGTGGACAAACTGTAAACTGTTTTTTCATCTATCCAAGTGTTGCCTTTGCCTGTGTTTAATTAAAGATCATTACCAACTGTCACTGACTTCTGGAATGCTGCATTTGGGTTCAAAACACCCTTGTTACATATCTTAAACATTCACTTCCCAGGCATTTGCAGATAAGCAAACTGTTAGCACCTGCTAACCTTACTCTCTTGTTACACATTCACACCACCAACTAGCTGCATATGCCAACAGACTGAACCAGGACATACAAGAACTTTGCAAACTATCACGGCTACACCACGTTTTTGGGATAGAATACTGAAGATGTCAATTTAAATTAATGTTTGTTTGGATTACAACTTAGACACATCTGTATGATTTATTTGTTGTTGAACAAACATTTGTTTTCTAGATATGTCTGTTAATTGTTTCGTGACCTTGACTGAACCTGAGTGTTTGCAATACCTTTAATTAAGGATGATCGCTGTTACGTCCCATCAGTCTCCTCTCATCCAGTGACCCAACAAACTGGCTGGATATTGCTAATATGGACATCTATATTTGATTGAGTCACCAGGTATAATATTGCAATGCCTCCCTTTTGAGGTGCAATAATGCAATGCTAGGGATAAGGAATTCACGATCATATCTGCACATTGGTATTAGGCAATATCGGCCAACATGCTTTTTCTTATTCCACACAAGGAATAAATATTACATACATTGAAAAGCATTCTATTTTATGTCTCCATCTGCTGGTGGGCCATCATGATAAGTGTATGAATGCATAATATGATGTTAATTACACTACAGAAGTGACTTGATGCCCACTATAATTTGGTGGTGAGTAAAGTGCATACATTGATATTAATATCTGCCAAATGAATTGTTATATATGGGCATATCAAATAACAGCCAAAAAATCCAATATCCCTACTAAGGAGCACTACATTTTAAATTAGTAATAAAAGCAACATGTTTTGCATGGCATTAAACATGTTTTGGTATTTTTAGAAACATATTTTAAACAGTAACCAAAACCATATATATTCATAACTTTTGCCTGGAAAATAGTTTTTTTAATTTCATAACGTTTCCAGGAATTTCATGACTCTGGTAAAACCCTGTAAATGCACACCACAGGACGTACAGTGAAACGTAAAGTGATACACATCAGAATCTCATAACAATACGTTCAAATTTGGGCAACACTAAACAATGAGAATTGGTGCCATTGCAAGCATGACAAATCTCTATGTGGACTGCAGTGTGAGAGTGCAGAAGATGGATACATGCTCTGTGATCTTGAAGTGCTTCTCGTTGAGGTCCAGTGGTCCCTCCCTGTCTAGTGTGTATGTCAATACAAACTGCATTTCTTCTGGAGGTTTCGACAGCCAAACCACGACGGTGATCAATAGGACCACAATCCGGGCCATGCAGCTGAGCAAATCACTACCTCATGTGTCTGCTTAGGGATCCAGCTGTCCACCAAAGAGTCCTCCATCACTGCGAACGGAGGGGTGGCCTGTCACCATGGAGGACGAGTGATACATGATGTCCACAGACAGGGCCAGAGATACTGAGCGAGGGATGATGGGGATGGATTGATAAAAGAGAGGGGTGTTGTCTCTATCGTGGAGTGAGTGATGACTCTGTGTGTGTGTGCATCTATTTCAGCATCTGCCCTCACGTGTCACATGTGTGTTTGTTTGCCTGCTTGCATGTTGTTTCCAGGTCTGCTCAGCTGATTGATGAATATGGCTCTATGACTGATGAAGAGCGTTAAAATGATGAAATCTGTGATAATGACTGTGGCTGATCACAGAGGTGTCAGGAGGCAGCTGCAGTCGTGCCACATGTTCCCTAATGCTTTTAGTGAAAGCAAAGGCTACACTGTTGATTCACTATTTTTCAGGGTGTGTGTGTGGGTGTGTTTGTTGTGTGTTGAGGTGGTGGAAAGGCAGGCAGGTCATGGATGATTTAAAGGTGTAGAGATTAGAGAGTTCAACCCAGGGCCAGACTTACTGGCATGACTATCAATCAAAAGAGAGAGAGATAGAGCGTGTGAAATTGGACGTAGACAGAGAAAGGAATCAGAGATAGACTAACAGAGCGTAAGGGACAGTGGAAATGAGAAGTGGATAATCATACTGCTGAGATCAAAACTGATAACACTCGTATGATTTGGTGGCTTGACATTTCTGAGGTCAAATTGTCAGTGCTCCTATTTTCAAAATGGATACAAGTACACAAAAAGTGTAGAAAGTATGAAAAAAGTGAGAAAGCAAAATAAATATAAAGAATAGCTTCACTTCTATGAGTATTAATTAGGGCTGTCTCAATGTCCCCTTCCCTACTCTGGCCACCTTGCGCAGACCACACCCATCTCCAAACTGGACTGTGATCTTTCGATGTGGACTTTTCGTTTCAGTGTGACTGTATCTTGCATAGTTGTCACACTATCGCACTGACATTAGGAGGAATTAAGAAATTTGTGTTGACATTTGAGAGAACACAGGTGACATGTCAACACACATGTACAATCAAACTACAATTAACAGTCAACCCCACCCTACTCCCCACCCAACAATCCATACACCCCAAGAGTATTACATGATGCCACAGAGCCACATATTGCACAGTTGCCCTACCTGAAGTAGTAATACATTGGTTTAAAACAAAATAGAATAAAAAAATACTAGGGAATATCTTGTAATTGGATCACTCCGGCCCCAAAACAGTGATCTGTGACTTAAAATGAATGTTTGCCAGGGATGTAACATTGGGGGGCAATGTCCCCTTCCTGACTTCCAAGCCCCTTACTCCTGGTCTCCTTGCGCAGACCACAGCCATCTCTAAACTTGACATTCATTGTGATGTCAGCTTCACACCTATAAAGTTTCTTGACCGCATCTTACATGGCTGTGATATTACCGTATTGACAGCCTTAGCAGAAATTTTTTGGACATTTGAGAAAACACAGGTGACATGGCCACACACATGTACAATCAAACTACAATTAACAAACAGTATTCCCCTCCGATCCATACACCCCAAGAGTATTTCACGTGCCCTAGAGCCATATATTGCACAAATGCCCTACCTGAAGTAATAATACATTGGTTGAAAAACAAAACAGAATAACATTAAAACTAGAGACTATCTTGTGATTGGGTTACTCCAGCTGCAAAACAGTGATCTGCGACTTAAAATGAATGTTGGCCAGGGATGTAAATTGGTGGGGGCAATCACCTCTTTCCTACCTCCCACCCCCTACTTCTGGCGCCCTTGCTGAGACCACACCCATCTTCAAACTTGGCTCTGATAATGATTTCACCTACCGACTGAGTCAGGGCAGTGGCCCCGTCACTTCTTTCTATCCCACTATTTCCTTGCTTGGACCACACCCATCTTTGACCTCTTCTTGAGAAGAAGCTGGCTAAGGGGATGTCTTCAAGTCCACAATTTTTACCATGTCATTTTTGTATCATCTTCCACCTCACATTAAACCAATTAGCCACATTTCTAATCCTATAACTAAACATCACTACAGAGATGAAATCTCATAGATTTTGTTGTTTGTTGTCTTCCCATTTGCTTTTTCGTGGTGTAATTGGTTTCCACCATTTTTTTTAATTGGCTTGCGGTCGAAAAATGGCTGGTGATGGCAACTTTTTCATGTTAGGGTCTTATACTGTATATGACAGTTTTCATTGCAACATTTTTAAATCACAGTTTAACTGTTGCATATGGTAAAATTCTAGATACACTGAAGAGAATAAAATTTTTTTTTTCAGTGTTGATTTGTGTCAGAAAAAAATGACATAGGGGATATCAGTTAAAATGGATTCCTTATCTTTAAAACATTCTTGATGAATGTGGCTTATCACATTTATGATGTAAATGGGGAGATACCAACCTGTGAACATATTACCATTTATTAACATCCTAACACTCAGGGAAACAGCATGATGAGGTAAATCAGTCCATTCTCATTACCATGTTGTCAAATCTAGATGCTTTGTCACACCCCCCTGCATGTGATATTGAGACTAAAGGCACCCTTTGGTGTCTCTGTTATGCCCACTGGGTCTTCAGCTACCTCCACTGTAAACCTACCCATTGTAATAGTTGACGCCTCTTTCCTACTTCCCACCCCATACTTCCAGCATCCTCGCTCAGACCACACCCATCTTCAAACATGGCTTTGGTTGTGATTTCAACTACAACTACACTACTTGTAAAGTTTTGTGAGTCAGGGGTGTAAAGTGGGCTCCCCTTCTCTACTTCCTACGTCGCTTCTTCTGGCACCCTTGCTTAGACCACAACCATCTTTGACCTCAACCCTTATTTTGATCTCAACAATACACCTGTAAAAATGTGTGACTGCATCTTGCAAGGTTGTGCCACCATTGACATATTGACAAATATGTCCACAGACAGACACCTGGCAAAATACTCAAAACAGTCTCTGTGTTAGTTTCCACTACAATAGCTGTCTCCAGGACTACCACACTTACAGAAAGCAATTCTGTTCTTTATTAAAGTGTTTTGTGACATTAAAGTAGTTATCTTTATTCACAGAAGTCCAGTGATTCCCTGTGAGCGCGACATCCTTTGCTGGCTCAAGCATGTTCATCATCCATATCCTCTTGCCCTGATACAAAGTATGCATTCATGATACAATGGTTCCTCTTGACGATCAATTAAAGCAGATGTCTGCCAACTCAAATTATTTCTCTCAGGCCAGTCCTCTACTGTTTTAACTAAGTGGCAGTTTTTAGTTCATGTTTAAGCCAAATTTTTGTTAATTTTAATTAATTAATTAATTAATTAATTAATTAATTTATTTATTTGAATGTTTT
>JAPZEB010000014.1:28015597-28030219 GCA_029783705.1 Chaetodon striatus | reverse complement strand
AGGAAAAACTTGAAGTGAGGGGCATAACCTGTTGTCCAAATCACATATAACCACGAGATGTGAAATGAGATGTTGTTGTGGATGTAGACTATTGTCAGTATCTTTCAACGCACAGTCACTGGTAAGTTGATTTAATGACTGCGTATTTTGACATTTTAACACATTAGCTGACCTCTCATGATTTTTTAATGTAGCCAGTCTTTAGTTAATGTTGATTGTAAAATAAGAGGTGCTGGTTGTGGCTTCTAATCGTAGTTAGCTAAGGTAAGCTACACTTTAGCTAATGTTACCAGGGGTGTAAACATAGACAATGCAGGCAAGACGGTTGCACTGGGGTCCGTAAGATGACGGGGCCCACAGAGAGAATGTGCCCTCGAACAATATGAAAATGCGGTCTTGTGCATTGCACATTAGATATATGCCTGTCTTTAAAGAAGAAATGAATTTAATTTTTTTTCTACATGAAGCACTTTTACATTTAATACTTCAATACATTTCCCTGACTGTATTTACATGTTTTTACAAAAGTAACATTTTTAATGGAGGACTTTCAATAATAACAGAGTATTTTTACAGTGTGGTATTAGTACTTTTACTTAAGTAAAGGAAGAAGAAGTTGTTCTTTTAACAGCCTTTCCTGGAGATGTCTTTCCAAGTCTTGGGCAGCACCAAAGTATTTACACACAGCGCCACACCTGCCCTTATATGGTGTTTAGGTGGCATTACCTGAGCTAATAGGTGACTTATTGTCATTTTGCATACCTGGATCAGAGCAGATTTGGATGATTTAGAACATTTGGTGCATCTTGAGTTGACTTGTTTTACATTTTCTCTGAATAGAAAATTAAGAGACAATAGACAAGATATTTAAGAGAATGTTGCCGCATGAGTGCAGTGTTCGTTTGTCCATGCATCAATGACTGGTGATAAGATGGACACCATAAATGTGAGTGATCACAGTAAAAAGAAAGCAGGACTGCAGTTGCCTAGTCACTTCACAAAATTTTCTGTTGAAGAGCTGACATGACAAAGTATGGAAAACTGGCTTTCTATCTACAAAAAAAAATCAAAAAACCAACAAGGAAGGAATGTATCAATGGCAGTTATGTCTGTAGCATAAAAAAATTTACATATTGTTGACGCAGCTTTAATAGTTGAAGATGTGTAAAGATACAATTGGGTCCATATGACTTGGGCACTGGCAGCTGTTTTTGTATATTCCCTGTAAGATATGTGATAAATTCATCTAAAAAAAAGTTATGGGAATGCAGAGGTGCTCAATTTTTTTTTCAGTATTTCAAACAGTTGATGACCATAACTTTTAACTAGCTTTTTTAATTTAAGTAATTAAATATTGTAGTGGGGTAAAAGTACTATATGTCCCTCTGAAGTGTAGTGGAGTAGGAGTAAAAGTTGCATGAGATTAAAATATTAAGGTAAAGTAAAAGTGCCTTAAATTGTACTTGAGAGTACAGTACTTGAGTAAATGCACTTAATTACATTCCAGCACTGGTCAGCAGAGTGATGCACAGTGACTGAAATAACAGTAATCGGTATCAGTGGACCAGTATAGTCGTATTTCTTTGGCCCACAAATTGAATAATCCAATCATTACAATTACTGTAAAATGTAATACTCTGAATTTGATGATATTCGTGTTTTTTTTATGTGTGTGTCAAATCTGAGGTATGTGAGCAGCAATCAATCTATCACTACCAGCAACAGCGTTGGAAGACCATGGATGGAGGAACGACCGGGCATAAGTGCTAAACTGCAGGGATGAGGTGTAAATTCTTGATCCGTGTCAGCGTAGTCTTGCCTTTCAGTGTAGTATGCCTTTGAAAAGGAACTTGCGGTAAAACCAGCTAATAAGGGGGATGCAATGGCTATTTTGAACACTTTTTATGCCTTTCTTGGCCTGCTTTCTACCATCTTTCTCTGTTTGTAGGAACTATTAATCAAACTTCTTTCTAATTGAGCAATTACTTGAATTCATTTATACTCACTTGTACATGTTTCTGTGAAAGTCTTATCACAACATTTTAATAAATATAATAGATTCAACTGAATAACATCAATATGTGAGCTGGGGTTGAAGAAGTATTCAGATCCTTTGTAAAAGTACTAATACCACATTGTGAGACTACTTCACTTAAGTCTTGCGTTCAAAACTTGACTTACTTTTTTTTTTTTTTTTTTTTTTTTCTTTTAATTCCTCCACAGTTGCCAAGCATAGGATAGATCTGCTGAAATTTAATTTTTGTGATAAGCCTTTTTATCATATGGTGTGTTGTACTCATTTTTTGCCACTTTAGTGATTAAACTTTCCAAAGCCACCATAAAGTTCAACACAGATCTTCCCTGACTTTTTATGACCACCAAATCTACAGTTGGTAGTCACCTAAACTTTGTAATTTAAAACTGGTATTCAAATTATTACGAAGTCTTAAATAAAGGTCCAATGACAAGCACTGAGTGGTTGGAGTTATCTGTTCCTTGAACAGTTTATATGGTAAAATAGGAATAATGTCAATTTTGACACCAATTCCATCAGTACAATGACAGAGTCATGTCACATTCACCTGCTCTAAATTTCTTTTTTTCAACAGAAATACTGTTTTCATTCTAAGCCGTCTAATCTTAGCTCCTTTCATGTTGCCATTTTTCATTTGTTACTATCATTGTTGAGCCACCCTCAATGACTCAACACTTCATAGAGATGCTGTACCCCAAATTTGGGGTACAGTGTGACATAAAACATTTTTTAAAGCGATCTCTGTGTCCCTGGGGGCTGCTTCAAAATTGGCTGCAAACCAGTGACGTGAGAAAAAACTACAAGCTACGTTGGCTTGCAAGTCTCATCTCTGCCTCTGGGTATCAAGGGGGTGTGCTCCAAAAAATGCTCCAAAAACAAATCCTCCTTCTTGTCTCGCATTGCAAATGAGCTAAATCTTCACCAAAATGGCATCATTTGTTATGAGTGCAGATGATTACGGACGAGGATATATTTTACAGTATATTGGCTGACTCGGATATTTAGGCAGCATATTTTTTTGGCCAACCTGTAGGAATGCAGCAGAGGGTGGCAGAGACTGCAGCTGAGCTGTACAAGAGGGCACCACCAACTGGGGCCCTGAACCTAGGCTGCTGAGAGCAGTCAGTGACTGGTGGTGCCTTTGCTCAAATTGCCCTCTGATGCCAACAGAAACTGAAATGTGTCAATAATTTCACATTTCACTTAGTGAATTAAAGGATTATTTCAACCAAACCAGAGCTGGTGATTTTTGAAACAGTAGCCTAACTAACTATGAGGGTTTTAGTGAGATTTATTTTGGTTCTGTCAAGTTTGAATTAAAAGCTTGAATATATGAACAATTTCTGGTTGTTGGGCTTACTGTAGCTAGTTGGAAATTCACTAGAGACCTTCTTAAGGATCCTGAAGATAAAGTGTAAAAAAAACCCAACAAAAACCAGCAGGACAGAGAAAGCAGATAATTACTGAGTGGGTATTTTTGTTTCCTATGCTGTATTTTGCCCAACTAAGTAATAGCTTGGTGGTGATACACAGATTCCATGCACTATACAATCAGGCATGTTTGTAGTCAATAACATTGGAGTTATTAAATATTGTAGCTATTAAATTTAGGGCATTTTTTTCTGGTGTTCTAGTCAAACAGTAAAGTAATTGATTTCAGATGTCTTTACTTTTTGTAAACAAACTGTAAACAAAGCCATATGTGAGATGCCCACTTGTACATGCTGGGCAGGTCTGGGGAGTATGTGGGGGCTGAGTGTCAGGAGCTCAGGCACAATGCACCCTGGTACATGCAGGCACTGCAATAAGGGCTGTGTAAGAAGGATAACCTAGAGAGTGGGACTTCTACTTTTGGAACCCAGGACAGCTCTTCCCACTTCATAGTTCTATTAAAGCATGTTTCAGATAATGGCATGGTTCTCTCTGCAGTTGAGGCACAATTACTTTTTAAGAATTCACAATACAGAATATGCTGATAGGGCAAGAGGCAAAAACCTAAGACGATATCTGTCAGTATTATAACAGCATTGAACTGTGCACATGTGTAGAGTATGACTGGGAGGTATTTTGGCCCTAAACAAGAGTCTACTTGTAGTCATTACTGTATGTGCATGTGTGGATCAGTATGAAAAAATCTTACTGGTGCTGGGGACAGTTTGTGTGTGTGTGTGTGTGTGTGTGTGTGTGCATGTCCATGCCTTGTGTCTGATAGTTCAGTCTCCTCATCTCAACAGGGTCTGAGGAGTGGGCCAACAGTGAGTCCTTGATCCCTGCCATGTGGTCATCCTTGGCTGGAGAGGTTCGTTTCCTGGGGGAATAAGGAAGTGATGCACTAAGAAACAAAACCATGTAATCAAGGAAGGGCCACAATAACTACAAGTAATCTCAAACTACAAACATTTTTAAAATGAAATATTCTATGATACAAAGTGGGGGAAAAAAAACATTGGTTTTATCTGTCCAGATTAGGTTGACAGGAAGTGATAATCTGGAACATAATGTGTGATTATTTTTTAAAATCTGAGAGGGTTCAGATAAAAATAAAATTTGTTTGAACTTTTAGAAAATTACAAAACCATTGACCGACTGTTTTTTTAACATGCATTCCACACAGATTATGGACATTTATCCTTAATAGACACTGAAAATTTTTACATCACTTAAATAGTGAACTCTATGAGGTGTGTATGATGTCTGTGTTTAGAAAAAGTGGTGTTACATTTGTTGTAAATTGGAAGTGGTGGGGGTGAATGTTACTGCAAAACTTCAAATTTTTTGTTGTGTTTTTCATTAAAGTTTAGAGCCTATTATCTTTGCACCAGCTGATTATCTGCAATCAGCTGTTGCTGCTGTCAAAGCAGAGCTGAAGGACTGTCTCCGTGAGCCACTCACCTCCTGCTCTCTCTGCCCAGTAAGCACAAGCTAACACAGCAGCAGCAGCTGACATCCTACACCAAGTCGTACAACATTCCAAGCAATCTCATACTGACACGGAAATGGCTAGACACTGTCATTAAACCTGTTTATAACAGTTGGGTAATGTTGGCTGTGTGATGTAATAATTAGCCCTGTCACTGTGTAGGGGAGAGTGGGAAAAGGTGAGCCAAGTTTTACTTATGTTTTCCTCTCAGTAAGGAAAATAAGACATAAGAATAACAAAAGCATCTATGACACATGGCCCTGAAAATAGGCTAGGGGTAAATTGATCTGAGTCAGCGGATAAATTTGACCATCTGACTTTTTAAGCATAATTTAAAAGATGATTTAACACTTTTAAAAATGTAATTTAATAATACATTTTTTGTACTCCAAATAGTCTTATTTTTTTTCCTTAAAGCTAACCTAAATAACAAAACAAACCGAATAAAGTTTAATATTACACTTCACTTAATGTTTGCCTTTGGTGAATCCATTTTAAACATTTCTGTTAAATGAGGGTATACAATGAGAATATAATTTGTTTTACTTTCTTTAACTACATGAAATAAGTTAGCCTCTGCAGACCTGTTTTTAATTAATGTACTTCTTTTCTTTTGATGTACCTCCACAGGGTTGACCTGTTGATATTTTTGTCTTTTATCACTGATATGATTCGCCACTGTTTGCATAAATGGCTGCTCTCCTCACCTGTACAAGGGCTGTTAAGCCAGAGTTGATTCTTCTCATGTCGATTTTCAGCATGACAGCTTTTTTACAATGTTTAACATATGATAAATCACCAGTTGTGTAATGCAATATTGAAATACCATTTTATACTTAAGACTGTATTTACTGTAACTTTAGCACCTTATGGTAGGGTAAGTTGGAGCACTGGCTCAATTAAAACAAGAGTATTTGGCTCACTTTGCCCCATAGCCACAATTTATGTAATAGAAGACTAGTTTAGCAACTGAAGCTAATTTTTAGCTAAATAATTTACAAGGTTTGATACAGTGACAAACCACTAACATGTATAATAAACAGTTTTAGAACTGAAAAAGTTTCCTTCAACCTAACAGTCACTATACACTATACCTGAAATGCTGAAAATTTACTGTAACAAGAAAAAAAAAGCATCTTGTGTAAATACATACTTATAATAATCCATGTGCTTTGCTTCATCACAGCCAGATAGAAATAGTGGGTGCTTCCTGAATGTATGGTCACATGACAACAAATGTGCACAGTTGCATAGAAACACGGGGTTGGTCAATTTATCCACTGGGTCATCTTGTGCTTGGTTCACACTACACAACATTATTGTCTGTTTCGACAGTCACTATGTCAGATTACACAGCTGTGGAGTCATAAAATTGGGCCGTGACTTAGCCGACAGACATGACAGACTACACAATGGTCCACACCAATAATCCCCGGTTGTCTTTAACAACGTGTGTGATGTCATCCTTTTATTCTTGTCCTATTTTTATTATTATTACTATTATTTCAGTCACTGTGTCTGTTCGTGTGCCAGCCAAAATGTTGTTATGTAATGTAAAAAAGTAAAAAGCACCACCAGATGGCAGGTGCTACGTTTGAAGTACCACATGCAATCATGCAAGTCACTGAATCCCCCACAACAAATTCCTGCAAATGTTTCACAATAAAATCCTTTTTAGAAAATGAAGGGGTTCTCTCAACCGAAGTTATAAGGCGCTTTAAATTTTATACAGATACCGGATGTGTTGAGTTTGAAATGATGGCCCGATGCATTACCTTTGTCAAAGCAAACCGAAGGAAGGAATAATAAATAACGGCCCGTTTACAATGTAGTCTGTTTCAAATGAAGCTGATACCCTCTGCAGCTGTGGTAACCACCACTATCTTTTAATTTTATTACTTTATATCCTCCATTATGAAGAAATAACATTCTTTGCCAGCTTAATGCTTATGGCAGTACTCACCGGGTTGATAAAGTGCCTCTGCTGTTTCACCCTGTCATTTTCCCCTTTTTACTCTGTTGTGGTAACATCCCTAGAGGAAATATCGAAAAGGCTGGGGTGATGGTGCCGTACAGTTGCTTACGGCAGCAGATCGCACTGTCTTTCTATTGGTCAAAGTGACGGTTGAGATAGGAGCAGACATGAACGACAAAAAGAAAATGCTTGACATTCTCTTGGAATGTCCTGAGGCGTCCCAGACGTGGCATCGTTTGACGTCCACTGCGACACACTACACAAGATGAAACAATGGATTATTGTGTATGACACTCATTGTCATTCACGATCTGAGCTGACACTGTACAACGCTGCGTCGGGCTGTAATCGGGCTGATATCGTGTAGTGTGTATCAGGCAATTCTGTACTTATGTGACTCCGTTCTAGGCGCAGAGCTTACACTCCCGCAGCAGTAGTCTCATGATAAAAGAGGGGCTGAGCAAATCAATACCCTTCACGCAGCTCTACAATGAAATAAGATTTTACCTGTGGTAAGGTTGCAGTGATTGGAGAAAATTGCATGGTAGCACAGAATGCACAGGGATTGGTTGAATTTATGTTAATTCCTGGAAAGACTAATGTCAACAAACTGGTAATGTACTCACATGTCATTTCTGAAATCTGGTCACTTTACTCTTGGTCGTACTGTGAAACACTTTAAGAAGTGGGCTCTTCATTTTTATGGTAATTGCATTTTGTTTTGAGTCTGATTAGCCAAAATTAGCATCCCAATCAATATCACAGTTAATGTGAATTAATCAAGCTACCTAGCAAGTGCAAGTGTTTTGTTAAGTTAATAAAGCTGTCATGGAAGTTGAGATAGTTCAGGTTAAGGCAATGTTTAGTTTCTACATTGTCATCCTTTTACACAGTCAATGGCTGACAAAATGTCGGTGAAGATTCTCAGTCACCCAGATCATGGTAATCATAAGTGCTATATCGTAGGCAACTGGACTTGCTTGTGTTTCTTGAGGACATTTCACCTCTCATCCAAGACGCTTCCTCAGTTCTGCTGACAAACAATTACAGGCATGGGTGGAGGAGAGCATAATGCAACCAATCCAGAGTAAAGGCCAAACTCGGGTTCCTCTACAGAAACCGTTTCACCTTCACCTCTTCTGCCAAACTCACCCTCATCAAAATGACCATTCTCCCCATGTTTGATTATGGTGACATCATATACAGGTCTGCATGCAAAGGTACACTTTCCAAACTTGACACCCTCTACCATTCCGCCATCTGGTTTGCCACAAACGCTCCCTTCAATGCACATCACTGCACTCTATACTTTCTGGTCCACTGGTCCTCACTTCACACCCATCGAAACGCACTGGTTTACTTTCATTTACAAAACCCTTCTTGGTTTTACACCCCCCTATCTGCATCACCTGTTGCACCGACGATGATGAGTTCTGATTTGTCACAGTTATGTTTGAGGAATTTGCTTTGCAGCTAGGATTTTATTTCAGTGATGCAGTTGGTGAGGGTAGAGTGAGTGGCAGGACTGATGGCTTTGGTGGAGATGTGCTGCTAAATGTCATCATCGAAGTAGTGAAACTGAAGTCCATGACAGCAGATTATTTGACAAGGGGGAAAATGTACAGGATGGCAATGGAATGCAATGGACACTAACACTTCATACTATCACAGACTGTGCTTTGAACTTTGAGCTGGTAATGATCTGGATGGTCCTTTTCCTCTTTAGCCCGGAGGACACAAGGCCAATGATGGACTCATCAGACCACAGCACACTTTTCCACTTTGTGTCAGTCCATCTCAGATGAGCTTGGGCACAGAGTAGTCGGGTGGTGTTTCTGGATTTTGTTTATATAGGCTTTCACTTTGCATGGTAGAGTCTTCATTTGCATTTGTAGATGCAGAGACAAACTGGGTTTACTGACAGAGCATTCCTGAGCCCATGTGGTAATATCCTTTATACTGTCATGTTGGTTTTTAATGCAGTGCAGCCTGAGAGGTCGAAGGTCATGTCACACCCCTTCCCCTCACGTATGTGATTTCTCCAAATTCTTTAAATCTGTTGATGGTATTACAGATTATATATGATAAAATCCCTGCATTCTTTGCAATTGTGCTTTGAGAAATGTTGTTCATAAATTGTTGGACTATTTGCCCATGCAGTTTTTCACAAAGTGGTGAACCTTGCTCTGTCCTTGCTTGTGAATGGCTAAGCCTTCCGTGGATGTCCATTTCATACCTATTTATGGTACTTTAATCTGTAACCTGTTTACCTGTGGAATGTATGTTTTTTATCATTCCAAAACTTTCCCAGTCTTGTTGCTCCTGTCCTAACTTGCTGGAAGATGTTGTAGGCATCAAATTCAGAAGAAGTGTATATTTACAAAACAATAAAGTTTATCAGTTTGAACATGAAATATCTTGTCTCTGTACTGTATGCAATGCAATAAATATAGCTTAAAAAGGACTCGCAAATCATTGCATTCTGTTCTTATTTACATTTTACACTGCATCCCAACTTTTTTGGAATCTGGATTGTAAGTCTTCTTCAATATAACATGATGTTCAATTTGTAAATTATGGCCCTGTTTAGGGTAAAATGATGATAAAGCATGGGTATGCTTTGGGGCATGGCTGCCTCTTGACTGACAAGTTGCAACAATGGAGACATGTCAGTCAGGATAAAGGCATAACAAAGCGCATCTCAGCACTAACTACACTAACATTACCATAAACATTCTGTTCTGTATTGTCCGAGTTTTATTCCTTAAACTTTGACCCACTGTGTTCTCAGTTCATGAAAATTAGTTGATGCCTGAGTATTGTCTTGTTTAGCATACAACTGTATTGTTAGACACCCTAAGAATAGAATAGAATAGAATAGAACAGAACTTTGCTTATCCCCGAGGGGAGGTTCAGCTGTCCAGCAGCTCATAAACTAAAATACATAAAAATAAGTGCACAACTAAAGAAAAAAGTTAATTAGAATAAAATTGCCCATTTTATAGTCCAGCCAGTTGTGGCTAATGTGTGTGTTAAACAGCCTAATTGCCATGGGGACGAAGGATCTCTTGAAATGCTCTGTTTTGCAACGCAGTGAGATGAGCCAACTGCTGCTGCTGCTCCTGTCGCTCCAGGAGGCTGTGGAGACGATGTCTGCTATTGTCCATTATAGCTTTTAGTTTTTTCAATGTGCCCCTCTCCACCACAGTTCTTAGTGGGTCCAGTTTCCTGCCGAGCACTAAGCCAGCTTTTTTAACCAGCTTGTCCAAACGCTTGGTGTTTTTGTCTGTCAAGCTGCTTCCCCAACACACTGCAGCGTGGAGAAGTGCACTGGCCACCACTATGTGATAGAACATGGTCAACATCTCCACACACACACATCAAAGGACCTCAGTGTCTGCAGGAATAACAGGCGGCTCTGCCCCTTCCTGTAGAGGGCATCAGTGTTAGAGGACCAGTCTAGCTTATCATCCAAGAGGACCCCCAGATATTTGTAGGTTAGGGTTAGGGTAAAACAGTTCCTGATGATGAAGTGCAAAATACAACAACAGAGATGTTGAGCAACTGAAGTTGTATATGAAGCAAGAATGGGATGAATTTCACTTTCAAAACTTGAACAGGTAGTGTCCTCCTGTTGTTTAAAGAAAAGGCGGTGTAACACAGTGGTAAACATATTCCTGTCCATTTTTTTTGGAATGTGTTGCAGATATCAAATTCAGAATGAGTGCATATTTACAAAAAAAACCAAAAATGTTTATCATTTAGAAAAAATAATATCTTGTCTTTGTTCTGTCTTCAATTTAATATAAGTCAAAAGGTTTTGCAAATCACTGCATTCTGTTTTTTTATTTATGTTTTACATAGCCTCCCACCTTTTTTGAACTGGAGTTGTACATTCCATGAAGCCATCTTTGTGTTGTTTTTTTTATTTTGTTTGTCTTTTTTTTTTTGCTGTCAGCAACGAAAAATGTATTAAACCATTTCTTAATTCATACTGACTTCCCTCAGCATCTTAGCCCTGTGGTTCCTACTTAAGATGTAAATCTTTAAAAACACTCACAAATATACAGTTCAATTTTTTAAGACTCCTAAAACAGCAGGTCACCAGTTTTAGCAAACATTACTCAAAGAAGGAAAAAAAGTAGTGCTGTCAAAGTTAGCGTGCTAATCTCATTAATGTCAACGTGATAAACGCATTAAAGAAAACTTATGCAGTTAACGTGGGTGCTCCAACATTATGTTCCAAACACTTTTAGCGATGGTATGGAGGTCAATTTTTAAACTAGAACAATGGCCAGGTTATCAAAATAAACTAGAATATCTAACACACACACGTTGGTGTCAGTCCTGACATCATAACATGATGGGAATGTGACGAAAAAATGCTTTAAACAGACCTAGTACTAGCATTTTTTTGGACAAACATACCTGGCATAGTCCTTTTAAAAAGCTCTCTCTTTCTCTTTCAGTCTTTCCTTGCTTCCCCTTTTCCACATGAGTGCAGTCTCTCTGCCTCTCTCCCACAGTGTCTTCTTCATATGGACTACTGCAGTGGAGCCCTGGTTGCAGCCTCTAGTTTTTTGTTAGCCTACATTGATAACAAATAGGCTACTTTTGCTCAGCCAATGACAACAGTTTACTGGATTCATTGACTTTTATAAACTATTGACATTAAGTAAGAGCATTTGTACGGAGACCGGGAGGCGTTTTTTAAAAACACATGCACGCTTTCTAATCCGTGCACACGTTTTATAAAACGCACACGCATTTTATTAAAATGCGCACGCAATTTAATAGTTTAAAAGGCTGTGCGTGCAATATCAGTCCATTTGGAAGAGGGGAAAGCTATGGAGCAGAAAGCCACAGTTGGAGTATCACGGATCGTGACCAACTCATTCAGAAATTCTGAGAAGCTTAGCCCTACATGGTTTTATTTTAAGCAGGAGGCATCTTATCAAATAAAACCATGTATGACTAAGCTTCGCAGAACTTCTTTGTGTTTCATACCTAAGTTGAAGAAAAAACGAATGAGTTGATCTTGATCCATGATACTCCAACTGTGGCTTTCTGCTCCGTAGCTTTTGTTACACGGGTAGGTGCAGAATAAAAAATGCAAGTCAGGCTGTGTCTCAATGCCATGTATTCACCGGCTGTACATGTAAACAACTGAAACATACTTTCACATGAGGCAGATATATCAGGTAAAATCCACAGGGTGGAGCTGTTGGCTACAGTACTTAGCATTAAACACCCTGTAACAGCTTTCCCCTCTACCAAATGGACCGATATTGCACGCACAGCCTTGTAAACTATTAAATCACGCACCTGTTAAAATGTGCGTGCATTTTATAAAACGTGCGTGCAAATTAGAAAGCACGCGTGCTTTTAAAAAAAATAACATATGCATGTCACCTCCCGGTCTCCGTATATTGGAATAACTTTTTTTTGCTTTTATATAATAATTCCATGATGTCACATTCCAACATGTTATTGCAAATGGATGACATAAAGATTAAATTATTTGTGAGCACAGGATTTATTTTTTATTTTTTTTTTTTTATTTTTTATTTTTTTAGACAGTGCCTAACTTTAGAAGGAAATTCATCTTCATTAATCTAGATTAATGGATTTTAAAATGTGAGCTTAATTAGTTGATTTTTTTTTAATCTATTGACAGCCCTAAAAAAAAGTTTTTTAGGGACTACTTTCTGCAGCTAAATTTTACACATTTGGTGCTCTAAAATGTATTTCTGGCAGCAGACAGTTTATGTAGACTGGCATCACAAGAATAATATAGTGTGTGGGCCCTGTTTGAATCCCGCAAGTGTGACAACGACTGCAAAGTCATCAGTGTTTGATGCACACAAGTGGGTGTGTGTGTCTCCACCAACTTCAAGGTTCATGTGTGTGCAGTGGTGTATAATGCAAAAGAGGCTGGGCCAAGTGAAACATAGATTTGAGGGCATAGTGATAAATACATTTGCTCTCAGGCAATCACATCACTGGTCCCATCGCTCTGAATGAATCGGCTTCACCAGGGGAATCATATAGTTGTCTGGGTGGTGCAAAACAGAGCACAACACATCTGCAGCTGGAGGCAGATGGGGTGTGTTTTTTTAACAGTTCATTAGTACAGTGATGGTAGTTACAAATAATAAAAATGTATTTAGCAGCCTGTATGATAGCATCAATCAAAGGCCATGTTCTGTTGTAAATGGTTCCATCATTCCAGCTATAACTAAATTAAGTCTTATTTTCTATGCCACTATAAATGCATCTACTGGCTGGGAAATGTTAAATAATTACAATAATGGTATGTTTTGAGTATTTTGTTATTTTTGCACATTTGTTCCAGGTTGGCATCAGATTGACAGCAAATTGATGACATGACATGAGACGTCTTTTCTCAACATCATATTGAACCTGCCATACCAACTTATATTAGTTTGTGCTGGCCACTCTCAAATATGTTATTTGAATATTGACTTAAACTGTTGGTTTAATATTAATGTAACTCATGTTATTGCATGTTTATTCTTTATTTGTAATTACATTTATGTGCCACATTAGAAATGACTTGCTGATAATTCAGACAACCAGTACAGCGTGAATTCAAAAGCCTATAAAAATATGCAACATCTGTATAATACTCATGAGCTTGACAACACTGACTGAGCAATATCAGATTTTAAATAATAAGCCAGTCATGGCAGACTTGTATTGATCTAACACTACTTTGCAGCCAAAGCAGACAGAGTGAAAAGAGCTTCACTCAGGCTTCACACTGAGGCCTCAGGCCAGACATAGAGATGAATAGGACAAAGTGGTGAAAGCCAAACAGATGGACGGACAGAGATACAGGCCGAACTGAAACCATACACACACATACACACATTTCATTCCACCTTGACAGCTTGGCCGCGTGATAAAGAAAGTCCTTAACGCCCGGTGCATGGCGAGGCAATCAGAAACAAGTGACCCCTTCCATCGAGCCACTGAAGGGGGGGGGGGGTATTGAAAGGATTCAATTAAGGATGTGGGGTGATGGCAGGAAGAGGGGGAGGGGAGTGAATTAATGGGTGTATGGGTGTATGTGGGCTGCCAGTCAGACTACTTCCAATGCTCACAGATGGAGGGACGGGTGTCAACTATCGGGACAGGTGAGCTGGTGGAACCAAGAGGTAAAAAGAAAAGGTGGACAATGATGGGGGAGGGGGAGGGTAAGGAGGCGCCATCAGTCACCCAATAAATCACTCACTGTATCAAATTAGCTTCATGGTGACAAATAACAAGGTAAAATACCCCACAGAGATGAATGTGAAAGAACAACTTATCACTTATACAAAGATAACAGCTACTCTTCTACAAGATGTCACAAAAACCTAAAAGTCACAGGAGAGTCAGTCAGCACATCTGCAGATCTGGTCCACTGCCAACTCCAAGAAATATGTATCTACACTTGCAAACAAAGTCCTGCCTTAGCCAAGAAGTGTCAAATATTCTTTGGCAAGAAATTGAACCCCAAAAAAATGAGTGCATGTGAATGGTTACTAAGTTGTGGGGCACACCTTACTAGGATAATATAATCAATTGCTTTTTCAGTCCACTAGATAAATTTTGCTGAAAAAAAAAAAAAAAAAATAGCTAGAGTGACATGAACAGGCTAAAACCTTTATCTTATTAGATAACACA
>JAPZEB010000014.1:28001105-28013128 GCA_029783705.1 Chaetodon striatus | reverse complement strand
CTGAGAGGTCGGGAGCTAGAGTAGGGGCAGAGGAGTTCAGCAATATATTGGGGTGCCAGCCCATGTATGGCTTTAAACACAAATAAAAGACGCTAGCACAAGTGTAATATTATCTCTTTTTCTGGCACTGGTCAGGAGTCTTGCGGCAGCGTTCTGCATCAGCTGCAAACGAGACAACGCTGACTGGCCAACACCCAGGTACAAGGAGTTACAGTAGTCTAGCCTTGAGGAGATTAATGCAGTGATTAAAGTCTTCATGTCGTTGTGAGTGATGATGGACTTGAGTTTTGCAGTGTTACATAAATGAAAATAACAGCCCTTCACATCAGTGTTGATTTGTTTATCAAATTTTAGTGCAGAATCAAAAATGATACCAAGATTTCTGGCATGGGTATGAACGTATGATGTGAGTGGTCCTAAATGGCTGGCGATGCTGCTAGTGTTGTTGGGGGGACCAAAAACAAAAACAGCCACCCTTTCTGCTGTACTCAAAGATTCCTCAACTTTATGCTTCATTTCTCTGTAGAGCTTGGGTATGGCTGTGTTGGTGAAAAAACATACTATACCTGGGTTCCAGTGTTTTTAGCATGTAACAAGAGCCTTTGTTTTTAACACCGTATGGACACAGGTCTTTGCACATGAAGTAGGTGATGGACGGTGTTATTTTTTTTTTTAGCTCTCTTAGAGTTGGATAGTAGTTTTGTCAAGCTAAGTGTTTTCAGTGTTGGTTGATTTTTTGGTAGACCAGGTTTAGCGTTAGCTTGGCTGTCAGCAGCTAATGCTATCTCTGGATGGTGGCATGTGAAGTGAGCCCTCATGTTTGCAGTATTCCTAGAGTATTTTATTCTCATATGACACTGCTTGCAAATCGCATGTGTCATATCTAAGTCCTCCTTTCCCTTTTCCTCAAGGTCGATACTCAGCGTCCATGTACTGATACAGTATCACCATACAAAATATTGTGATACTATGCTGTATTAATTCTTTCCTCCACCCCTACTATACAGTATAATGTGTTATAGTACCTTACGCACTCCATTGCAAAATTCACTGGTGTTCCCATTTAGATGTAAAGGCATAACTCAAGAAATTATCTAATAATATAAAGTAATATATATTTTCAGTATTCCTCTGTTGAGACCTGATACTTCATATTTGATGAATAATTCTGACCAAAACACTATTACAGGCCAATTACAGTACAGCTACAGTACTGCACTGCTAAAATACATATATATAGTACAATATAATACTACTGTATTAACACACCAGCATGCTTTGTAGAAGTTGACACAGCACATCTGGGTTGTTGGCTGTACAGGTGCCGATACTTGCAGCAGATGGTTTAATGTTTTCACAGACTACACCGTCTTCAATTAGGTAGCACAGCTCACTCTGTTACTGTGACTATATGCTGCTGATCCCTGTGAATCCAGCCTGTATGTACAGTGTCTGCCAGCCTTCTTTTTCAGAGGAGGCAAGAATGTGAAATAATTCAGGAAAATGGAAGGCCTAATCTCTGAGCATACACAGCCATGTGGAGCGAAACGCTCTGCCTGCTAAAACCCACATCCTGTGGGTTACACATGTTTCAGGGTAATCATACATGTTCATGGGAGCACTGAACCACATCTACTCATGCTGGCTGTGATTGGATAGAGGGAGTCCCAGTGCACGCACGCATGCGCGCGCGCACGCACACACACACACACACACACAGAAAAAGAAATGCAAATGAGGTAAGAAAACATAAATGCTGCCAAGCCTGAAAAAAAAAAAGGACAGCAACAAAAGACAAAGGGAGGTCTAACTAAACAGAGAGAAGGATCAGATTGAGGAGAGTGATTTGAATATATAAAATATGAGAAGCATTGACTCTGTGTCCAAACAAGCTGCTGTTTAAAATGGAATTCCTTCTAAGTCGGAATCCGTTTTCCTCCGTCTGGACTCAAACACTGAGCCTCGCCACTCCAATCCCCCATGGGATTCCAATAGGAATCTAATTAACCAAGATCAATATTAACACCATCTCTTTCTCCCTCTCCTGCTCACCCCCTATATTTTTTCCATACCTGCATTTGAACAGGAGGGGAAATTCATTTCTCCAGCCCAGCAATACTGCCACAAGAGAGGAGGAGAGCAGGGTGATAGGGATCACAAAACACAGGGGTGAGACAGAAAGAAAAGAAAATGGAGGGAAGGAAAGTGCCGAAACAAAAAACTGAGAAAAAGAGAAATTACAAGAAATTATAAGAACAAGCAAAGAAGGGAAATGAAAGAGAAAAGCTGCAGACAGAAACAGTGATAGGAATCAATAAGCATTAAGGGCCCAGTCTGTAAATGTCTCTTTTCTATTGTTTCCCCGCATGCAGACAGCTTCAATATACAAAAGCAAATGCCGGTAACTGAATCAACAGATTGATGGTGTTTGAGGGCAAACAGGCAGTCAGCATAAAGCCAGACATGGGGTGCTGGACTATTCTGCAACAGCCAGCTTGTTCACATATTCAATGCTGGAATTGCACTTGTCTTTTGACTGCTGGAGTTCACCTGAGTACAAAGCCTGCTTTATGGAGATGTCATGGGTCTGAATATGGTGAAGATGCTTTCATGCTCTTTGAAATGGGAAAATGAAGTAGAAGGAGAACAGTGTCTGTTTTCAAATGAAGTGGGAAATAGTTAAAATTTTCATTTATTGCATTCCAAGGACTGTCAATCAGTCTTAAATCTCAAAATCTAATGACGCAAAATGTTAGGGAGGGATGAGTTGGGAAGAGACCCAGTCACACTTATTCTCATTGTGTGGTAGGGGGCTTAGATCCACACAACTGGATGGTACTGATCTACCGATGAATTCAACTAACATGAACCCGCTGGATGTCTCAAACTCCACAGAAATGTCAACGTTTAAGAGAAAGAGAAAAAAAGATAATCAACATATCACCACATTTTGTTCCTGAAATCCACCCTGGATCCACCTTTCTGCTGGGATCAGCATAATACAGATTTTTTGGATCAAAGGTTTCCTAATCCTACCAAAAGGTTTGAACAGCACATACTTTGATCCAAATCAAAACCAAGACTGGATTATGTGATCTAATCAAACTTGAGAATTCCTTCTTTTCCCTTTGAACCACACAATTGTAGGATTTGATCCTATTTGTTTGCCAAAACCTGATGAGATTACTAATTAACAAGTGGGCCCAGATGAAAGTCCAGGGAAAAGTCTAGGCTTTTGTAGCCCATCCACTACCCCAACCTGCCTCCCTACAAGACCGCTTGGGACTGCTTTCTTGTTTACTCCTCTGAGCACATTAGTCATCTGATTGCAGCCTTTCAAAATACATGGGATATGTACAAATTTGGGTGCATTGCTTTTTGTAGGAAAATGTACAAACAGTATGTTGGAACATCCTGGGATAAATTTAGCATTTGATGTCAAAGAAAACAATACCCTTCGCAAACTGTGTGGAGTGACAAACACAAAGAAGAGACATTTGTAGACAAGCCATCCTGAAATTTAACTAAAGGTAAGCACATAAGCACTTTTTCTTTTTTTTCCAAGCTAACATTATTTTATCAGCTAACTTGAGCAGGTTTGTTTTTGCCAGACTTGAAATACAGTGCAAGATGAAACAAGCCACAGCTATGCTGCTCTGATTAGTGAAGTTAATGACCCAAAGTTGCTAATCTTAGATCCCACATTAAAAGATCAACGACACACTAAAGATGATAAGTGTAAAGTTTCACTGTTCTCAATGTGAAAGGAATATGTAACAAAAAAAGAATGCACATTTCAAGAAATTAATGTTAGACACATGATGGGAGAAAAGAGAAGAAATGTAGTTGAGACAACTCGTAGCTGTGTGTGCACTAAGTGAGAGGGGATTGTAAATGGATAAATAGACCTTCACTTTTATAGCGCTTTTCTAGTCTCCTGATCAATTGAAACCTCTTTTAAACTACTCGTCACATTCACCCATTCACACACACATCATGTAGGGTGCTACCTGCTACTCAGTTAAACACTGACATGAAATTTGTGATTCAGTATCTTGCCTACCTCTTGAGCCACTTCCCAGCTTGGGTGATGGAGAAAAACTTTTTAACCTTACAAAAGACCTCCCATGACAGGTATCTCAGCAGAATACTTCAACAGCTCTCCTGAGTGACTTGAAAGTGACTCTAAAGAACAACAGACCAAGGTATGCATATGTAATTATTTAGTGGGAGGAGGCCCAATTTTCATTGGTGTAACTACGTTGTTATCTGAGATGTTTTTTTGTTTGTTTTGTTTTGTTTTGTTTTGTTTTGTTTTGTTTTGTGAAAAAAGAGAGGTCATATTCTTATTAATTCAATATGAGACTCGGTTTTATTCGTATTTGATTTTAAGATAAATAAAGATGTTTCATATCACTACAGTTAAACCTGTGTTTGAATTGCACAATCAAACCTAAAAACAAAACTCTCTTCCTTAAGGTTTACAGTCTACCATCTCCTTATAAACTTTTAAAAAATAACTGAAGACCCATATTTATAAAATGGCCTTTGTCCAACCTTAAGTTGTCCAGTGTTTGTTCCTTGGTGTGTTTCTTTTTGGGTCCTTGGTAGCCTGTATTTACTCTATGTTTTATGGTATTTTCTTTTACTTTCTTTTTGTTGCTGTGTTTTAATTGTTATGTTGCCTTTATTTTTATTAATGTTTTATTGTTTCAGTGTATTTTGTGAAGCCCTTTTTTAAAATTTTATGTTTATGAAATGTGCTATATCAAATAAATGTATTATTATGATTATTATTAATTATAAAATACCGGAGTAACAGATGCTTCCTCTGGTTTGAAATAAGTTTGGAAATTCTAGAGAAACATTTATATAATGCATTACACCTGAGCTAAAACCATTAGTCTATAGTCGATTAAATCTACAGAAGATTTGGTTAACTAAAATTGAGACATTTTGTCAGCTAGAACTAACCTTTACTAAACTCAAAATGTATGAATGGCATATTATTAAAAAGACTATTACTAAAACTAAAAACAAAATGCTGCTTAACACTGCTTGCATGCGCTTCCATACCACACAGCTTTATTGCGACCAGATTTCTTGTCTATGAATTGTTAACAGTTCAACTGAAGACTGACCTGTTTTCATTCCTAGGTCATCAAATACTGGGGTAATACGGGACACCCTTTAGTGTATCTTTGTAACGCACAGCTGACACACATTACAATGTGGTTTAGATTGTGAAACGATCTTGGTTGGGCAACAAAACTACTTGGTTAGGTTTAGAAACATTTAGAAATATTGCTCCAAAAGCCTTTTTACTGTCTATAAAACATCATTATTCTCTCCAAAATCTATTTTATAGTGCTATGAAAACATCAACGCATTTCTTCTTCAAAAAGTATTTATTCAAAGTTCTCACCAAAAACTACATTTTATGGGATTACATTGAAAATATCATGAGAAGGTTATAATAAGCCTACACCCAATACTCATTTTTACTAAATAGAACTTCAACACATCATAATGTAACCTATGCAACCTCCATCAGCTGTTAAATGCCGCTGCTAACAGCTAATGTTGACTTGCTCTCCTCCTGCTAATTTGAACATGGATTCATTGTTTACAATGTAGCATTATCAGGGAAACAACAGGGTGCTTCTCTGATGCAATGACAGTGAGTTTACTGCATTCTTTCGTCCCCAGGGGAGATCTTTATTCATCACAAAGATGTTTTACCAGGGTGCCGGCTGCTACAAGCTATCTCATCACACAACAACAGTCACTGTATTCTTCTTGTACCCACTCATTCATTTAAGTTTGTAACTTAAAGTCTCAAGCCCTGTCTTTTAGCATGTGCATTTTTTTCATGTCCATGACACATTCTACAGATATAGATGTAAGTGTAAAAAGTGTGATGAAAGGTATCATGTTGCTGATATGTTATCAATATGACTATCAACAGATCACTTTCCCTGTGTAGTTTTGCTGCACATCACACAGAAAAACTAGGGAGACTCTGAATCCCTAAATGAGCTGCAGCTAAGCGCCACTGCATCAACTGTTACTGTGGGTGCTCAAACCTGTTATATGGGCACTGAAATAAGGAGCATGAGGTTCTGTGACGCACATGCGCGGCTAACTTGTTTAGCTTACACTTGCATGACTCCTAAAATTGTTTTACATGCTTTTCCATCCCGACAGGAATAAAAATATTGCAAAAAACTGAATTCACCTTTTTGTGATTTGTTGTTGTTGCAGATAAATATCCAATTTAAGATCAGCAGAAAATAACAACTGTCCACTTCCAATCCTAAACCATAATTATTTAACTATCAGTTGAAGTTGAAGGGAGGCAAAAAGTGAGAATAGTGTGTCAAGTAGCTGAGAAGAAGAAGGAGATGATTGAGGATGCATGGAGATGAGAAAGAAAGTGAGAGAAAGAAGAGAAGGTAAGGGAATGGGTGACAGAGGAGTGGTGGAGGTAAAGAGGGCAGCACGGGAGCCGCAGTATGTGAGCCCTGAAGCTCTCCTACTCCCCTCATTAGCCACAATGGTGAGCCGGGAGAGTGATCAAAGGCCGGGTGTGATCAGGCCGGCACGCAGCTGTCACACTGTCACCACCACAGGGAGACCGAGAGACACTGACACAGACAGAGTCACAGAGGGGAGGGAGAGAAAGATGAGGCCAACGGTTGTGTGGCAGTGTTGAAATGAAAATAGAAGGAGGAGAAAAGAGGAAAGGAAAGGAGAAAGCAGAGGATAATGGGAGAGGAAAAGAAACCGATTATCTGGAGAGAGAGAGAGTAAAGAAAAGCTGGGGGGAAATGGGGTGAAAAGAGAAAATGAAAATGGAGGGCAAAACAAGGGACAGGGGAGGAATACACTGCAGATGAAGAGAGGACCAGACACTCAAGAAAAGGAGACAAAAATAATATGCAAAAAGCAAGGAGACAGAAAAGGATAAGATAAATGTGTTGAAAGACAGAGAAAGTGATGAGATGAAAGGAAAAGACAGGAGAGAGGAGGAAAGAAGTGAGAGGGAGGGAACAAAGCAAGAGGAAAGATGGAGAGAAATTAAAAAAGACTAAAGAAGTAGAAGTGTGGTGGTGATGGGGGATAAAGAACAAAAAAAAGAAGAGCAGAAGAGAGGAGGAAAGGGGAATGAGAAATTAAAAAGAGAGTTACATAAAGGAGAAGAGCATGTAAGATAGAGGAGAAAAGAAAGAAGAAGTAAGAAGACAAAAGAAGTGACGAAAAGTAAAATGCAGAGCACATCCATCATGCAGATTCAATCCAGTGTTCAATCCCCCTCCTCTCCCATTGTCTCTGTCTGGTCTCCACTGCTACTCCATCCAAAGCAAAGAGACAAACAGAGCTCATCTCCATCCTCAGCTCATCTCTCTCACCCACCAATCTCTGTCCCAAACCTCCTCTTCTGTCCCTGTCCTAATCACTCTATCTTCCACCTGAAGGAGAGGCAGGATGGGAGGAGGAGGAGGAGGTGCCGTGGGCTACCCTTGTGCCTGCTTTAGGAAATGAGAGAGGGGAGGATGAAGCCCTGATGGAATAGAAGAAAGGAGCAGGAGGAAAGGAATGAATGAGTGAGCAAAGGAGTAAAGGAGCGAAGGAATGTGGGGAATGGGAGGGAGAGAATGAGGAAGAAATAAGAAGGAGAGGGAGAGATTGGGCCCAGCTCATTCCCCATACACCGACTCAGTGGGAGAAGTAATCTGCTGATCTCCACAGCAGGAAGGCAGGATTGTGTCAGTGGAACACAGCAAAACAGAAGCAATCCAACAAAGAGTGATGATGAGGGACCAAGAGCAGAAGAAGAGAGCCAGCTATGATCTTATAAAATGGCATTCAAAATTTAATTTCATTCAAGAAACTTTGTTTTGCAACAGCCCAGAGTCTTGGGCTGTGTGAGGCAATCAGGATGTTGTTGGTTATAAATATTCGACCTACACTGTTCAGCTTTGAATCTCCTCCCTGTTATCCTGAGATTTACTGAATAGGAAACACAAACTGGCAGTAGTAATGTTAACATACTGCTATCATATGAAAAAAAACAAACAAACAAACAATGTCATAAATTCACTCTTGAGTTGTTGCATCACAAGTCTGACCCTCTGGGGTGACATAAGAGAAAAAGAAACAACCTAATCACCTCCATAAATGTTGACACTGTATGTTGCTACAAACTATAAATATGTAACGTTATGTGTACGTTATTATGCACATGTTGAAATTTTGTGTCTTTACATTTTAGTATGGATGTGGTTATGTTTAGGCACAAAAATCACCTATTTATGGTTAAGAAAAGATCAGATTTAAATGAAAGATTAAAATCACCCAGTTTTGGTGGGATAATTGCAGCTTGGAATGCAGATGTTGTCTCACTAAAAAACACCTGTTTTTGGTGGCACAATCTTGGCTGGAAATTCTGCAATGTCTGGCTAAAAAGCACCCTGGTTTTGATGGCACAGTCATGGCTGGAAATGCAACAGAGATCTCGCTAAAAAATAAGTTAATAAATAAGTTAATAAATAAGTTTTGGTGGTACTATTGCTGCTGGAGGTGACGCTGATGACTCACTCAAAACACCTGCATTTGGCGGCACAATCAACTCTGGAAATGCTGCAGTGTCTTGCTAAAAAACACCCCCGTTTTGATGACAGTCATGCCACTAATGTCCCGCTGAAATCAATCAGTTTTGGTTAGACTATCATAGCTGGAAATGCTACAATGTTGCATGAAAAAAAACCTGGTTTTGTTCGTGGCTGGAAATGCCACCAATGTCTCACCAAAAAAACACTGCACAGCCGCTGCTAGAAAATGCTGTATGTTTTACTAAAAACACTTGGTTTTGGTGGCACAATTACCTCTGGAAAGGCTGCAGCACACCCATTTTTAAGGCATAGTCATGGCTGGAAATGCCACCAGTTTCTCACTAAAAAACAACCAGTACTGGTGGAACTATCTCAGCTGGAAATTACACAATGTCTTGCTAAAAGAATCACAAATTTGGTGGTTCTATCACAACTGGAAATTATAGCAGTAACTTGCTAAAAAAAAACAGTTTTGGTGGCAAATTTGCCGCAGAAATGCTGCATTGTCTCATTGTCTTGCTAAAAAAACACTAGATTTGGTGGCACTATTGTGGCTGAAATGACACCAATGACTTACTTGAAAACACCTGGTTTTGGAGACACAATCACCACTGGGAATTCTGCATTGTCTTGCCAAAACCAATTGGTTGTGGTGGCACCTATATGGCTGGAAATGCTTCCAATTACCAATGAAAAAAAAAAAAAAAAAAATACTTGTTTTGTAGTTTGTTGGTCTCAAACAGTGGCCTACAGTAATCTGCAGCTTGGCAGTTGTCTTGCCATCCATGCAACACATCCATTATTTGCAGACACGTTAAATGCCAACATTTTCTTTTGGGTACTGGGCTAAAAAAAACCTCAATGTGTAAATTCTTGTGAACAATTTTGTAATCTCTGCCCTTCGATTCACAATCCATGACCCCTCGTCAAACTTCTCATTCACTAGAAACAATACTCAATTACATCCTTAGGAATGTTTCTTGGTCTCTGGTGGGTTGTGGCTTAGGAAACGCTGGTTTAAGTCTCCACATGGACTGAACATGAGTGTGGATTAGGAACTGAATGGGTACTATTTTGTCTCCTTGGCATTGCTGAGGTGCCATGGGCAAGGCAGCGGACCCCAACTGCTTGAGGCACCATCCTGTGAGGCAGTCCCTCTTACTCTGACATCTCTCCATACATAATCCGTGTGTGTAGGTCCTACTTATGCACTGTGTATTTGGGCCTGTGAAAAAAAACCCACAGAATTCCCCCCTGTGGAATTAATAAAAAATACATCCTTCTCTGTTTTTCCTCCTCCTGTCAGCAGCTGGAATTAACACCATTTGTTTGTATGCAGGCTGACTGATTTTACAAATCTCAAACACTGTTCTGTTAGCTTGTGATGAAGTTAACAATAGAAGCTACAGCACCAAACACTGTATGGGTTGGGGAAAGATGATCAACATAAAAATAAAAAAAGGAGTTGATTTTCAAAGTCTATTATCTGCCAATTTGATCCCTGTTGGTCTTGTGGAGGAAGAAAGAAAGGAACAGAGAGTAGTGGGGAGACAAAGCAATGAGAAAGAGAGCTGGCCTTTTCCCCTCACCATTAATTATGACCTGCTCCACTTAGAGGTCAATTACCATAAATCAAAGTTAGAATAATAAGCCCATCAAAGCCTTGTTCAGTCATTGGCCTCTCTTGTCCTATCACACAGCTTCATCATGTTTTATGTTCACTTTATCACATGGCAGAGCAGCAGAGGGGGCAGAGGAAGACCTTACTTTCAGTTCAGTGTGTTTTTTTTTTTTTTTTCTGTCTTCCCCATGTCTTTCCCATGGGTATAAGCTGGATATGATAATGTGGTGCGCTGGCCATATCATTATCTAAATTCAAATATGATCCCGTAGTTTTTATCAGCTCAACAAAAACGAAAATTAAAGGAAAATTAAATCACACACTTTAAAGGAATGAAGAAAAACACTCACAGCTCTTGCTGTTTTTAAGCTACAGTAACTCTGGTGACCTCCATCTACACCCCAATTCCAGAGAAGTTGGCACACTGCCTAAAGCATAGAGGAAACAGAATGCAATTATTTGCAAGTATTTTCTGACCTATATTCAATTATATACAGCCCAAAGACAAGATATTTAATGTTCAAACTGATGAACTTTATTGTTTTTTGTAAAATATACACCCATACTGAAATGGATGCCTGCAACACATTCCAAAAAATTGTAACAGTAGAAACAACAGACTGGGAAAGTTGGAGAATGTTAAAAACATACCAGTTTGGGACATTTAACAGTGAACAGGTTCATTGGTAACATATGGTAGTATCATGATTGGGTAAGAAAGGGGCATCCTCAAAAGGTCTAGCTGTTCACAAGTAAAGACTGTCACTTTGTGAAAAACTGCATGGACTGCACCAATTTATAAAAAGAGAAAAAAAAAACAAAAAAACATTTGTCAATGCGAAATTGCAAAGGATTTTTGGATTTTATGATCTAATATCGATAATATCATCAACAGATTCAGAGAAGCCGGAGAAATATCAGCTGAAAACCAGAAATGAACTGCCGTGACCTTTGAACCTTTAGGTTGCACTGCATCAACACCAACATGACTGTATAAAGGATATTACTACATGGACCCATTAATACTGTGGAAAGCCATTGTCAGTAAACATAGTTCATTGCTGCATTGATAAATGCAAGTTAAGACTCTAACATGTGAAGTGAAAGCCATATATCAACAACATTCAGAAACACCATCAACTTCTCTGGGCCCAGGCTCATCTGGATAGACTGACACAAAGAGGAAAAGAGTGCTGTGGTCTGACCAGTCCATCATGGAGGTCATGTCCTCTGGGCTGAAGAGGAAAAGGACCATTCACATTGTTACCGGCCCAAAGTTGAAAGCCAGCATCTGTGATGGTATGGAGGTGTGTTTGTACCCATGGCATCATGGGTAACTCTCATATTTTTGAAGGCACCATGAATACTGAAAGGTACATACAGGTTTTGGAGCAACAAATGCTACCATACAGACAACATCTTTTTCAGGGATGTCTCTGCTTATTCCTGCAAGACAATGAGACGCATGCTGCATGTGTTCCAACAGCGTGGCTTCGACAGATCATCTGGAGAGAGAGAGTGTAAAGACTGCAGGTACTAGACTGACCTGTATGCAGTCCAAAACTGTCTCCCATTAAATATGTGTAGGGCAATATGAAGCGTAAAATACTACGCCCCAGACGGTTGAGCAACTGAAGTAGTATATTAAGCAGAAGTGGGAAAGAATGTCACTTTCAAACAACTTCAACAATTTAGTGTCCTCAGTTCCCAAACACTTACTGACTGTTGTTAAAAGAAAAGAGAAAATGTGAAAGGGTTTATATATATATATATATATATATATGTTA
>JAPZEB010000014.1:27879395-27890130 GCA_029783705.1 Chaetodon striatus | reverse complement strand
AAATGGTAAATGAACTGCACTTATGTGGAGCTCAAAGCACTTTTTATTTGGGGACTGTCCATCGGTTCCATATTGGCCCCATGCCAGTTGCAATGGCTTTACCCAAGTGGGCCCCACATGGTTATGCTAGGGCTACCTGGGTACCAAGTGGATATGGGCCCAGAATATCTAAATCCACACATGTGGGCAAATGGCATGGGACCGATATGGAAACCATGGGGCCCATTTTGCAACCCATCTACTTCCCACATGGGCCCCACTTACAAATCCTGGCTGGGATAAGTGGCATTTTCAGAGTCATGGACCTGTATAGTGGCTTTCTAGTCATCTGACCACTCAAAGTGCTTTTTAAACTATGAGTCACATTCATCCATTCACACACACATTCATACCTTGGTGGCCGAGGGCACCATACAAGATGCCACCTGCTACTCAGTTTTAAACACACTCACATACCGATGGAACAGCCATCAGGAGCAATGTGGGGGGCAGTATCTTGCTCAAGGATACTTCGACATGCCTACTGGAGAAGACAGGGATTGAACCGCTGATCTTCTGAAAAGTTGACGACCCGCTGCCCTGAACAGTATATGTTTAACTGTCGAAGCTATTCAGAGTTTGTCACTGCCTATTCAGAGCATAAACCACATCCATGGCGGTCACAATCTTTGTCTCGGCATGTTTGGTGTAGGTGACGCCATCACAGATCACATTCTCCAGAAACACCTTCAACATACCGCGGGTCTCCTCAAAAATCAGACCTGAGATACGCTTCACTCCACCACTGTGAGCCAGATGGTGGATTGCAGGCTTGGTGATTCCCTGGATGTTATTATGGAGAACCTTACAGTGATGCTTAGCACCTCCTTTACCGTGTCCCTTTCCTCCTTTACCTCTTCCACTCATCGTTATAAGTTTGAGTTTGTCCTTGTCAATTGTCCTGTGTGGTCCCCACAATGCATTAATGCACAACTTATAAACTTGGTTAGGTTTAGGCAATACAAGTTACTGTGGTTAGGTTTCATAAAAAAAAAACATGTTGAGGATGTACTTTAAAATGACTCAAAGTTCGCATGGTTTCAAATGTGAATCTCCTAGAGGAAGGTGCTGGGGGAAAGTCATTTTTTTGACCCATCCACCACTTCAACCTGCTTCCTTACAAGACTGCTTGGGACTGCCTCCTTGTTTACCCCCTTTAGTGCATTGGTCATGCAGCCTTTTAAAATACATGGGATTTGCACAAATTTGGGTGCATTACTTTTCCTAGGAAAATGTACAAACAGGAACAGTCTGTGGCAGCTCTTGTCAGCTGTGTCTTGGACAAAAAATTGCACTTGAACACAACACAAAGACTTAAGCTGAACTACTGGTCAGCATGTACATTCTGCACCTGCGTGAGAAGAAATAACTACAGTTAGCATAATACAAAACAGCACAATGTAATGTTGAAGGAACAAAGCATATTTACCATGCGCCACAGTAACACAAACCATTGGGAAACCTTAAGAGCTCAACAGATAAAGAAAAATAATATAGCCTCATTTAACAAGTTTGTTTTGGTCTCACATCTTCTTGTTTAATTTACTCACTTCCATTTCCTTTATTGTGTGCTGAGTTGAACTGACAATCAGAGTGATTTCATTCACCAACAGGTTCTGCTGTCTCTGACGCCAACAAGGGCTTACGATGAAGGACACACCACAAAGACTAGGGTGACGGATGCTCATAGATGGCCAAAACTTGGTGTGTCAGGGCCTTTAGGTAGATAGAATTAATTAAAAGGAGAGACCATCCTGCGATGGGATCACTCCAGCTGTGATTACGGGATTTAGGACTTAAACAAATGTGGGCCAGGGGCATAAAGCAAAGTGGCCAATATCCTGTAAATTTTTGTGACTGCACCTTGCTCGGTTGTAAGGCTATTGCATTGACAAAATCTGTCCACAGACAGACAGACAGACATCTAAACACCTGACAAAAGAGTGAAAACAGCATCTGTGGTAGTTCTTACTCCAACTCGTGGCACCAGGACTTCAATTGGCCCCGATAACAAACACACACACACACACACACACACACACACACACACACACAGATTCATGAGATGAAAACAATAGCAGCCATCGGGATGATGTTGTGGCTGGTAATTATGTGGAACATTGTTGCACACTTGGGCTTTGGGCTATATGACTGAAAATTTATGTTGATTAAGGCTTATGGGAAGCATATGCATAAACATATGATTTCCATTCCATTGCAGCATAAAGCACAAACTTTTGGGCTGCCAGGAGTGCTACTCCTGCTTTCTTTTTCCTGAATATTCACAGCAAGTTTACCATGTTGTGCTAATAACACCCCTTCCTGCCCTCACATCCCTCCACATCCTCCAAAAATAAACCATAATTAGCTGCTATATTGATTCATGCACAGACATTGAAAAAAATAAAAATAAATAAGAAACAACATTTGGAGTTTTGGAAATTGACCACAATAATTATGGCTGCCAACTCCTTAAAATGCATTTGGTTCACAGGGAAATATGTAGATCATCTGTTAGAGGCAGTCACATCTTATTAAATATGGAAAGCAGGGAAAACAGACCTTGGCAGGCTTTACCAAATGCACACACTCTCTGTCTCTCCCTCACACACACATACACACACCCACCTACTGGCAAATACTATGCATTTCATATAATGTGCTATACACACACACACACATTATTTACATATGCATATACAGGTTGACACAGACAATATATCAGACTCCTGCTCCCCTGCTCCTCTCTCCTCTCTGGTGTCCTCAGTAACACAGTTTACAGTCATTAGTTCATGCTAAGCAGCATTGCCTTGTGTTCATTACTGTAACATGAATACACAGACATCTGCATTTAATACACATGCACAAACACAGGTTAATGGCTCAAAGGATCCAAAGAAGCAACCATGCTCCCTACTCTGTGACTTATTTATTATTTGACAGAAAATTAACAGAATTACACACCTGCCTGCTTTGGGAGCTACAAACCATTCATATCCACCTAATAAAATGACAGCTGTTTCCTTTTTCCAGTTATGTTGTTGTCGTTAGCTGGGCCGCAGTAAAGTGGGGCCAGCCCCATGAACACAAAAATCTGAATGAGTGAATGAGTGATGAAGTTACACTACTGGTCGGTTGAGTGTTAAAGTTTCTCCATTGGCTTTTGTGCTTTCAAAATAATGGAAAGGTACAATCACACATGCACAGAATTAACACCAGCAGATATTCGCCTACTACTGACTTCCATTTAATGTGAGCAGAGGGGTGACTGAAACATTTGCTTCCAGTGGCAAAGCAAATTCGCAAATTTGAGTCACATGGATTTCAACTTTTGTGAACTTTGACTTGTGAAGTCTAAGCCTCAACTAATTGCAAAACAGTATGTGTGGAGGAGACATTATGTTAATTACCAATTTCTGCTGTTTTTAACCCGCTGATTTTGTAAAATATGAAAAATACAGACTACCCCACATGAGAGATGCCAACTCATTCTCACTCTGACCTGGTTGGGTTGAGGAAAAAAAAGAACCGAGTTTGGCTTTACAATCTTATGGGAAGCCAACACCAGACCCTCACAGGTGAAAGTCAGTGGTTGTTGGACCCATCCACCACCCCTCCTGCCTGCCTTACTCAGACTTTTGCCCCCTTAACTTATGTTGTTACACTGTTAAACAATAACAGTAACCAGCTGTGTATCATGCTGACGTAAAAGGACAGCTTTTTTTGGCCTATCTGATGCAGGATGTCACTGACCAGGCGCAGGTATTCGTCGACTTTGAAGTGAGATGTTGTTAGGCTTGCAGTGAGTTGGGAGCATGGAACACAAGAAAATGGAAAATGTATCAATAACATCATATTTTGCAGTATTTATTAGCAAGCTAGCTAACATTAGCTAGAAAGCTAGCTTTTTTGTGTCAGTCACATCAGGCACTGCCCACATTCAGCACAAATATCATCTTCGCAGGCAATGGTCACTCCCTTGCATTCGCTCATGTATGACCATACTGACACAGAGTCTACAAAGGTTTTTGCTGTGAAACATTTGTAGGAATGTGCTGAGGAAAATTCTGTGAATTGCACAGTTCTCATCCAGTATTTTAAATATGGCTATTTCCATCTTGTGGCACTTGTGTGTTATAACAAAATACAATTTGGCTGGGACATTAACACATGTACACTAGGGCTGCAGGTTTATGGCCAAAATGATAATCATGATTATTTTGATCGATACTGAGATCACGATTATTTACCCTGATAATTAATTGTTTTAATGCACAAAATAATTTTTTCGCACTTTCACATTTAAATAAACAGAGCATTGCTTTTACCCCCGTGTTGTGCTACATTCCTGCAAATGTACTAATCTTTACATCCAAATTACACTTAAAATAAGGTTGTACTTCACCTGAAGTCACTGCATCTACTCTGGAAATATATCTGCCACTGTATTTTTTAAATTTTTTATTATTATTATTTTTTTCCCTACAGCTGTCGCAGCACCCTGATGTGCTGCAGCTCTGCTGTTATGGATGTCTGAGTTGACGCTGGACAAAGAAGGGGATTCATTGGGGTAACATTAGTGGTGTTTTTCTTCTTGGCCTTCATGCATTCATCTTCAAGTTAGTTGTGTTGCTTTAAAGTGCAGGACAGAACTCTAATGCACTCTTTGCATATGATATGTTCTCTATCTGACAGGGAACATCACTGTTTGGTATGGAAACAGCACCACAACAGGACCACATGGCCTTGCAAAGAGTGGTTCATTCAGCTGAACACACTACAGGTGCTGCTTTACCCTGCATGAAGGATGTTTACAGCAGGTGTTGCAAGAGTAAGGCCAGGAGAATCATTTAAGATCCCAGCCACCCAAGTGACAGCCTTTACTCCCTGCTGAAGTCATGAAGATGGTACCGGACACATGTATTTGTTTGGTCTCATCTCACCTCCTATCTGCAATCACACAGATTTCAGTTTCACTGGGCAACAATAATAACGTAAGTTTTTTACAAATTGTCCAACAAAAAAGGTAAGTCAATGCTGTAATGATTATAAAAACAGCATGTATCAGCTTAGTTTGAATGGCTTTAATTTCCAATATGACCTTGGTGATGACCCTCCATTGATATTGTCATTATTATCTATTGTATTAACAAGACTTTAACTAAGTTGCAGTGAATTAGGAAGTGGTTTTCCTGACTGTGCTAAACAGTATAGCCAGCAGGGCTGCAGAGGTGAGCTCAGAGGAGGGTTGTTTATGAGCTCCTCTTTCTCCATCTATCTCTGGAGGATGGGATAAAGCTTTAGGCCTCTGATCTCCTCATCGCTAATGCCCAGCTGTGATAGGGGTGTGTGTGTGTGTTTGAGTGTGCTTGTGAATCTTAATCAACCCTTTTCTCACATGCAATTCACTTCATCCCCTTATCTCTGTCTTTTCTCAGTCTTTCACTCTCTATCCTTCCAACTCCCATTCCCATGTCTTCTAATTAGAAATGCTAAAAAAGCACAAATAAAGCAAACTAAGATGGAGAGGCGGTTCCCTGGGTGGCATGCTGAGATTTGGGCAGGGTCGGGATGACTTAAGTGCGTTTGCCTTGTGAGAAGGAAAGTAAAAGCTTAAAAGAAGAGAGTAAGGAGGGAAGGGAGGGCAGAAAAGATGCTACAGAGGAGAGCTCTTCACAGTAAATACATAAAACATGGAGATTTTGAAACCGACCAGCTTTACTCAACTTTACTTAACTTCAACTGATGATCTGATGCCTGTTGGGTAATAGGACACCTTGAAGAAAACTATCTCTTTTGAAATGATTGAAGATGTATGTTAACGAGAATTTGAAAAATGGTCATATATTTCTATAACAGGCATTTTTGGAGCGAACACTTCTGGGGACTCTGTGAGAGGAACTGCCCACTGGAGAGCTCCTGTGGGAACTACATTTTTTTCAAGAGTCTTTTTCCTGTTTGCATTCGCACCATCAATAGCAATGCTGTTAGTAACTGGCCCATTTGTCCGTGCTTTTCTCCCATTTTTGTCTCACTATGAGCTGTTGTGTTTGTGCAGTCTGATTCAATGATCAATGACCCAGTATCATCGATGCAAAGTGAAAACATCAAATATATTGAAAATATATTGATCTTTAAAACATGCTTTTATTTTGAAAGTCTTGTCAAAGCACTGTCTTTGTCTTGGCAGACAGCCAAGAGTAAGATCACGAGGATAGAGTAATTTACTCTGGAATAAATCAGCAGTTTGGAAATATTTTGGATTTCAGAGGAAATAGAGGTCAACAGAAAAGGCACATGCCATATGTAAACAATGCCCTTATGAGATAAAACATGATGTTACCTGCCTGGCCAGGCATCTCAATCCAATAACTTCTCACTACAGCAACATCAGGTGCTCCGTATCAACAATGTTTGGCTGAAAAAATGTGCATGCGGGCTGAAATTCAACCATGTTGTTCTGTCAGGAGATGCAGTGACTTAAACCAACAGGGAGTAAGAAAAATAATAATGTTAGATGCAATTTGTTAAACTATGAGTGGAGAAAAAAAATCCTCTAGCAACCAGACTAATTTATGCGATGTAAACACGCCTGAGCTAATGATGGGTCAGTAGCAAAAAAAAAAGTGTTTTGTCTATGAACCTTGACAGTTATTACTGAGCTGAATTTTATACCTTTGTTGAATTATCTTGTTATTAATCTATGCTTTATGGCTGTCAGGAAAAGTTTGTCTTCATGGCTTTAAGCCAGATAGCCTTTAAGTTTTAGGAAAAAGATGATGGTTTGGGTTAAAATGAAAACATTTCTCTCAGAGATGGATTTCTGGCAGAAAGCCCTGAAAGTTAACTGATCCCATGTGCTTTTTATGTGTGTTAGCGGAGTCAGTTTAAAGCAAACTTTACTGAACTGAGGCTGTTACTATTATTTACATTATTTATGCCTTGTTTTAATCTTTTAAGGGCAAAAGAAAAAAAAGAAAGCTGTGGCAGCTTCTTCTGTAACAGGTCATACTATTTGGGCAGACAATATCATCCTATATCATTCATAGACCCCTCAATGGCATCAAATCAAAATCATATTGTGGCAGACTTTGTAATATTGGCAAATATCATATTGTTGTCCAAAGAATTGATATGATATTGTGTCATGATGAAACTGGTGTAGTATTACATGATCAATAAATGTAATTCTATGATCAAAACACATTTTAAACTGCCATCTGATACTCCCACCCCTCCTACAGGTATTGTGAAATGGTGGGTTCCATGTGACATGGGCCAGGTGCACAATGCGCAGAACTCACAAGTGCCAATGAATAGAAAACAGAAACATAAATAACCTTTCCATGTAGAAGTGTGTGCACACTGAATCCCTCCAGATTTAGGAGGATGTTTGCAACCTTGGATTAAGGCTTGTCTATAAAACATGAGAACACTGCAGAGGCATATTTTCAAAGCACTTTGCGGCCTTTTGCCTGTCCTGTTGCCAATTGACATTTAAAATGTACTTTTTTGATGATGGGTGGGGCTGGGGGAAAAGGAAGGTGCACTCTTAGCGCCTTGCTTCTCCTGGGAGGGTTAAGTGTTTGTGAATGTATCCTGCAGCGTCAACACTGGCACCACTGGCTTAGCCTCATTAACATAAAGAAACGTAGCCGCGGAGAATCTGATGGTGGGGAGGGAGCAAGCTGACGAGGGAGGGAGGAGGAGTGAGGAGGGGGAGATGGAGGTATGGAGAGCAAATGTAACAGAGAGAGCTGGCACAGAACTTAAAGAAAAGTATGAAACCAGATATATGAAACAAACACAAACAATGATGTCTACATTGTCGAATATATAAACTAGATGTATAACGTTCTTGTATTGGTGAATCACAGTGTGAATAACCTGCACTGATCTGTTTAAAGAAATGATCGAAATAAATTTTTTGCAGGAATCAATCTAAAATGCTATGAATTGAACTAAAAAATGTTTTACCCACAAAATAAGTCTTTGTATATCAATTACTCACCCCTTGTTACCCCGAAAGCCCTTTTTCACACATGCCTCATGGTGAACGGAGAATCCAGAAAAGGCGAGGGAAACCTAAAATTCCTGCCTCTCTTCTTTCCTCCATTAGCTGACTGACCATATGGTCAGACAGACCCCTCCCTGACCTCCAAGGTCATTGTAGATCCCACCATCTTTGATGCAGACAATCCATTTGTAGTTTCCTGTTGTCAATGTTTGTAGGCCAGATGACCTTCATTACATGCTTACACCTTTTTGTTCGTCTTTCTCTCTCTCTCTCATACACACGCACACACACACACACACACCTATGCTTAACTAGCTGGACTTTTTCTTGCTTTCGTTGGAATAAATGTGTTTTTGGATGTATACTTGCTGTCTGTTATTTTATTTTCAGTTTTTAACTTTACAAGAACAGCGCAGCTTATTCCCACTAAAACTCAATAATAAAGGATACACGGTTAAAAAAAAAAACTACACAGTTAAAAAAAAGTATGAGGTGAAAGAATAATTACATAAGCTAAATAAATAAAATAGAAAGTAAAAATGAATCAAAATAATAGTAATAAAGTAAATTACAAAATAAATAAATGTTAAAAAAGGCAACACAATCAAATACATTTATTATGTTCTGACATGCTTGTCACTAAAATATCTCAACTATTGTACCTGAATGCTAGTATAAGCCTACAATAGACCAGGCAAAAGGTCACAGCGAATCTACAGTTGATAAAAGGTAGCTTTCCTATATATTCAATAAAGGGCTGCCAAATCTTTAAAAAGACATCACATCTATTCTTCAGAACATAGGTGATCTTCTCCAAGGGCATACAGTTCATCATTTCTGAAATCCATTTTGATGTAGAGAGGGTGGAATCCAACTTCCAGGTTAATGAGATACATTTTCTAAACAGCAAGAGCGATATCAATTAATTTCCTGGAACTCTGATTTAGTTTAAAATTTGTTATGTTTCCTAGAGGAAAGAGTCCTGGGTCTAATGGGGTCTGTGTATCCATGATTTTGGTCAATGTCTCACATATATCATACCAAAATGATATACCTTTAGTACAATGCCATGTGCAGTGTAACATGGTAGCCTCAGTAATGCCGCATCTGAAACAGATAATTGAAAATGTAGGTTTATACTGATGTAGCTGATGAAGAAAATTGTAATCGACCAATTCAAATCTGGCATTCACAGTGGCAAACAAGGTGTTCTGACATAGGTCAGACCACAGGTCCTCATCTATGGTGATGCCCAAGTCAGATTCCCACCTCTCTCTTGATTGATGTATGTTTTGTTTTGGACATTCCTCCATCATTATCAAGTATACCCTGCTAATAAACTGCCTTTAACCTCTGTTACAGTGAAATGCCTACTCCATATACCTTTGTCATACCAAAGTTTGCAAATTGTTTAATCAGAGATCATTGGTATACAGTTGTTTTTCAACAAAGGTGTTTGGGGGTCAAATCATTCCTCACTACGATAAGTCTATGCACCTCATACCATGATATAACCAGGTGGACAGTGAGTGGGTTCTTGGTTTTACTGACAATACTTTTTGTATACCATTTTTAAATAAAATCACTTCCCGCCTCTTCATCAAGGTCATGGAGTTCAATTTGTGTCCAGGGGGGCCCACAGGATCGTTTAAATAAAGATAGGAAAAATTTCATTTGTGCTGCCCAGTAGTAAAATTTTAGATTAGGGAGTCGGAGGACATCCATTTAATAATTCCATGATAACTTCTCTAGGCTCACCCTGGGTGCCAGATGAGTTTGCTTATGTTTTTGTTAAGAGTTTTAAAGAGACTATTAGGGAGAGGAATAGGAAGTGATTGAAATAAGTACATTAACCTGGGTAAAATGTTCATCTTTACACAACTGACTCTGTCAAATAAGGTTAGGGGTAGGTCTGTCCACCTGTTTAGATGATCCTCTATTTTCTGATTTAGTGAAGGATAGTTAAGTTTGAACACATTCTTCAGATTGCTATCCACCTGGATACCCAAGTTTGTAAACCAATCTGGAGCCCATTTAAAGGATTCTGACCAGTTCAGGTCACACTGTTTGGCTTTGGTCAAAGGAAGTATTTCACTCTTTTCATAGTTCACTTTGTAGCCAGATATTGTGCTATAACTGCTCAGAAGAGATTGTATTCTGGTAACAAACAAAAGAAATAAAATTATATCATCAGCAAATAGGCTAATTTTGTGTGTTAACTGACCAACCTGGACACCTCGTATGCCTGGGTCTTGTCTCACTGCTTGTGCCAGTGGCTCTATTGCTAGGACAAAAAGCCCAGCAGAAAGTGGACAACCCTGTCTGCTGCTTCTTTATAATGTAATGGGGGTTGACATTATACCATTTGTGACTGTCTTTGCTTGTGGTTCATGGTTTAGAGTTTTTACCCAGTTAATGAAAGAGGCACCAAACCCAAATCTGCTCAGGACCTTTAGGAGATATGGCCATTCAAGGCAGTCAATGGCCTTTTCCGCGTGTAATGAGAGTGCAATAGTGGGTTCATCTCTAGTGTCTGCAAAATGAATAATGTTGAAAAGTCTGCAGAGGTTATCAGCTGAGAATCATTTGTTTATAAAACCTGGTCTATATTGATAAACTTGGGAAGGAGCCTGTTTAATCTATTGGTCAAGGCTTTGGAAATAATCTTGTAGTCTGCAT
>JAPZEB010000014.1:27860937-27871168 GCA_029783705.1 Chaetodon striatus | reverse complement strand
GGACAACAGCAACATTTAACATAGGTAACGGTACATAATTTGGCTCCATTACAACTCACAAGGTTAGCCGACAAAACAACTGTCTTCTAATAAACACGTTTTTCAAACAAATACAACATGCTAACGTTATTAGCACAAGCCTATGGGATTTTACATTGTATAAATTAGCCTAGCAATGAGCAAAGATTTCCTGTGTTCATATGAAGCCAGGATAAATCCTTAAGTATAAATCCCTGAAGGACAAATAACGAACAAGACTTAATATGCTATTTTTGTTGAGGCTTTATTGTCTTCACAATTTTTATTGTTTCTGTGAAATAAAAGTATATAAAAGCTTTGTTTCCACTGAGGGAAATGGTTTCAGCTTACAAAAATAGACAGGTCTGCGTTGCTGCGACATGTAGTTACTTTTCTAGGGAGGTGCACATCAGGCTACAGCGTAGGCTATGGCGTAGGCTCCATGTTGACGCAGAGTCTACGGTGTTGATTCAGTGCAGAAGTATAAATTCCTCATAAGTACAAACTGGCACAGTGTTCTCTGTTCTTCCCTCAGCACCCACTGCTCACCTGTTGAATGTATCTTTACCAGGAGGAGAGATCCACACAGCAAAGCACACCGTGTAAGCCAGCCTGACCTGGACTTCATTCAAAATATTGCTCCTCTATAGAGAAGCCAGGAGCAGCATGAAAACACTCCACTTCACACTTGGCTTTGCAAGTTTGCAAAATGAAAAAACATTTCATAATTTACACCCTCCTCTTCTGGGCTGTACTGGCAGAACAGCAACCTTTCCTACTTGACCAATTAAAATTGATTCAGAGCTTGTAACCTGCAAGTCCACATGATCACATTTGTGCACACACTAATGCATCAACCAAGCCTGTAGACAGGTTTGTCAGTGTTACTACATTCTAACAGCCATCTTCTAGGGGTTTGTTACTGAAACTTGAGTAACAGCTCATATTTGAAAGTCCTGCTGCATCATCTGTAATCAGCTAATCAAAGCCTGTAACATCTATTTATAATCAGCAATCAAACTAGCACTAGCCCATCATCAACCAATCAGACAAAATCTTATACTTTGTATGCAGTCAGCTTCACCAATTAGATGTTGTGACCTGTCAGCTTTGTTTGGAACCATGACAGTAAAACCCAAAAAATCTAATCACCATGTATCAGCATATTTTAACTTTTAACCGGTGTCAAATTACTATTCCTGAAAATTCAGTTAAAGAGTACATCTTGGTCATCATTATAGTAATAGAAATTAATCACAACTATCCTGTTTTAAATAAACTATATATACTACACATTCTGTTGTATAGTCAGTGCAGGTGAAAAACGTGATCGCCCACAAAACCCGTGAAAGGGTCACGGAGGAATTTCCCAACAAGCAAACAAATTCTTAACAAATGTTAATCAAATGCCAAACAAATGTGAACTGAAGAGGGTTAAAGGGCAGTTGGGTTTTGCCCTAATTTTCATTGCCTGATGGTTTAACTGTTTAAATGATAAAGTCATTGATGGGGGTCTGATGACCTCCAGAGGAGGGAATGTATTGTGTAGATAATCTGACATGACCTCAGCTAGACGACCTGACATAAACTCTTGCAGTGTAGATGACCTGACGTGACTTCAGCCAGATGACCTGACATGACTCTGGCCAAATTTTGTTATGTTAGGAGAAGCAATTGTTTCCAGAGCTGGTTATCTGCATAACAGGAAACAACAGCATAAGTGATGGGAAGTTCCTATAGTTCCTTCAATGCTTGTTTGTCAGACAGTATGTATTGTTATGACCAATCTTTTGGTTTTCTCTCGAGATTATGTCTGAGCCTTGCTTATTCTAATTCTTGTTTATGCTACAACAGGTGTTAGCAAAATCAAACACTTTCATGCAGCAAAAACTTTGAATAAAACAGAATTTCCAATGTCACTATAGAGCTGTTCTTAAAGACTTAACAGGGCACTAACTTCATGGCATCGTAAGGCAAAAGCTTAATTGTCATGTCACAGTTAAAGTGATGGGTGTTTGGAAAATTTGCTGATTTGCTTTCTTGATGACAGTGAGATGTAAAGATGGATACCTTGTTTGTTTCAGTTGTATTGAAAATATTTAAATGGTAATGTGCAGTTTCATGGGGAGATGCATGCTGACAGCATTTTATTTTTTATTTCTGGTCTTTCTAGCCAAGTGGAGGCCTGTAATGGTGGGTGGCAGTATGACATGATACCCTGACAGTAGAATAATAAGCAAGTAAAGGCTGATAAAGATGTTTGGGAAAAGCCTTTATTATATATCCTCTTTTTCAATATTCCATATCTCACATGCTAGTCTAAAAAAACGCTCTTATGCCATGTTGGTGAAGATTCTCAGTCATTCAGGTCATGGTAACCTTTAGTGCTAGATCATAGGCAGTTGTACTTCCTTGAGTTTCTTGAAGACATTTCACCTCTCATCCAAGAGGCTTCTTGAGTTCTAAAGGACTAGTGCAGAGTTGCAAGCACAGGAGAGCCAGCTCATTAGGTCAAGACTCAGCTATCTATTTACATCTAAAGGAGAAGGCCTGAAAAGACAGATGAAATAGGCTTGAAAGAAGCTATCTACATCATGCTGGAATGACCATTGTTATACAGAGGAGGTATCCTATGACACCACTTATCACCCACCTACAGTGCGGTCTTGAGATCCCTCCGTAGGCAGCTTAACACCCATTCACACCTGGACTCATCTAACCCTAACGACCCACATAATGGCAGGGTGGGTCAATGACTCACATGTGACCTTAACAACTCAGAAACTCAGAGCGCACATGTGACTCCAATAACTCTGTAAGGGTTCACACACACAGAGGGTTCAAAGCCTGTGACTCTGCACCAGTACGTTAAAACTGAATAAGCCTCTTGGGAGAGAGGTGAAATGTCTTCAAAAGAGCTGAGCAAGTCCAATTTCCAGTTGCCTAGAATATAGCACTTAAGATTTCTTACACCTTGTCTTTAAGTCGATTTTCTGCTTCTCGACAGCAATTCCATTAATTTGGCAGTACATCCAACTGGCCTTACAACCGCAGACCACCGTGTAACCACACCAGCTCAGGATTCACATCATCTGCAAGATCATCTGAGGCCAACAACAAAAATCTAAAATTTCTGCACAAAGAAAGCATTGTCGAGTTCATCAGAAAGCGGTTCAGGGAAGCTCATCTGCATACTCATCATCCTCGCCCAGGTTTTGACATGACAGCAGTTTGTCGTAACCAACTTGGTTGTGATGCTGGATGGATGTACTGCCAAATTCAAGGAAATGACATTGTAGATGGCTTATGGTAGTGAAATGAACATTCAATTCACAGGCAACAGCTCTGGTGGACATTCCTGAAATCAGCATGCCAATGGCATGCTCTCTCAAAACGTGACATCTGTTACATTGTGTTGTGTGATCAAATTGCACATTTTAAAATGGTAATGATGCTTTTCAATCAGCATCTTGATATGCCACACCTGTCAGGTGGATCATGGAAAAGAGAAATGCTCACTAACAGATTTTAACAAATTTGAGACCAAGATTTGAGAAAATATACCTGTTGAGTGCATAAAAGAGTCTTAGATCTTCAACTTAAACCTGTGAAAAATGGAAGCAAAAACAAAACTGTTTAAATTTCTGTTCAGTATAAATTTAAACACATGCAGTGGAGGCACTAAAAAAATCACTTCATATCATTAGATTGCAAATCTCTTCCAAAAGTCAAGACAGTGCAGCTCATCAACAAACAAAGCCATGCTGTGGTGTACAGTGTGTTTGTGGGAGCTACTGGCCCACTGTCACAGAGTGATTTATTGAAATATTACCCTGACCAAATTAACAATCAGGGCTGGTCCAGCTCCCAGTCTGCAGCTGCCTGTGAATAACAAACACACTGGGGGAATCCATGCAGACCAGCACCCTGACACAACTCTTATAGATATTAATATTTTCTTTCCTTGTCATTGTTTATTTATTTACCAGCGTTCCAACCCACTCTCCCCACGGAATTAACACAACCCATCCTGTCAGATTTATGCTATTTAACAGAGATGAGGGCAAGAGGAGGAGTGGAGGATACATGGCTATGCATGAGTGTATATATTGCTGCTTGTATATTTTGTGTGCTTATTTATCAGCGTTTGAGTGCGTGTGTGTCAGCAGCAGGGGAGTGTTTTGAGAAAGTAATTAGGGCGTTGTGGGAGTGTTAGAAGGGGCTGTGAGAGGCCCGCTGAGGTGTTTGGGTAATGCTGCACTTTGAAATAGACTTTGACAGAAGCCACTTGCAACCAGGAAGTCAAAGTAATCTCTCCACTATCTCATTCATCCTTCTGTTGACTCTCTTCATGGTTGCACACTGTTAAAATGTCCAGAATTATTGTGATGGAGATTTCAGATAGGAACAGGAGCTAAAACATTGAGATATTTAACCACATGAACCCTCTGTCTTGCTCAGTCTGCCTTATATTAACTGATTAGTCAGTCTATTGTTATTCAGGAAGCTGTGGCCCAGAAGGTAGAGAGGGTTCGATCCCACTCAGGAAATCGGTAGCTCAATCCCTAGTTCCTCATCCGCAAATCGCCGCTCCTCCAAGAATCCACACCTTAACATGGTGGAGGGGTTTGCATGTCCCTGTGAACACAGGAACTGTGTTGGTAGGGTCTTCCAAGGCAAAGTGGACCCAGGGGAGTGACCAGACTAAGAGCGATTCAAAGAAGACCTTGATGGCACGGACATTTCGGGATTTGAGCACCTTGCCCGTTATGGGGACACTGGGGCCCCCTCCTAGAGCCACACTTGGAGGGGCTCGCCAGCGAGCATCTGGTGGCTGGGCCTTAGGCCATGGGGCCCAGCCTGAAGAAATAACATGGAGCCGTCGCCCTGTGGGCCCACCACCCATTGGGACAGAAATCAGGGTCGAGTGCATTGTGTGCCGGACGGCAGGCAGGGGTCCCTGGTGTCACAGATGGGCTCTGGGGACATGCAATGTCACCTCTTTGGTGGTGTCCTGGAAGTGGTGCCGGCTGGGGACTCCATAGTTCTCCTGGGTGACTTCAACACTCACATGGGCAATGACGGAGAAACCTGGAGGAGGGTGATTGGTAGGAATGGCCTGCCTGGCCTGAACCTGAGTAGAGTTTTGTTATTGGACTAAAAGCTCAAGACATTTTAAGGCTCTCTTGGCTGACATGCCTTTTCATTGTCACCTGGAGGTCGAGTACAGTGCATATAGAGTGGCAGACCAGGGTGGTGGTTCCCATTTTTGAGAAAGGGGACCGCAGGGTGTGCTCCAACTATCGGGTTATCACACTGCTCAGCCTCCTGAGTAAAGTTTACTCCAGGGTGCTGGAAAGGAGGATCCAACTGATTGTTGAACCTTGGATTCAAGAAGAGCAAAGTGGAATCTGTCCTGGCCGTGGAACAGTGGTCCAGCTCTTTACCCTTGCGAGGTTGCTGGAAGGGTCCTGGGAGAGTGCTCATCCAGCCTAAATGTGCTTTGTGGACTTGGAGAAGGCTTATGACCGCGTCACTCTGGGGTCTTCTGGGGGGTAATGCGAGAGTATGGGGTACTGGGCTCTCTGCTATGAGCCATCAGGTCCCTGTATGACCAAAGTGAAAGCTGTTTCCACATACTTGATGTAAATTCAAACACTTTCTTGGTGAGTGTTGGCCTCCACAAGGGTTGTCCCTTGTTGATCCTGTTTGTGATTTTCATGGACAGGATCTTGATGGGAGAGGTTGTGAAAGACAAAAAGAAAATCAAACATGCAAGACTTTCTGTTGGGATGTTGTGAGGCATCCCAGTCGTGGCATCGGTTGTCGTGTACTATGACACATTATACAGGATAAAATGATGGATTATTGCGCACGACTCTCATTGGCGTCCATGATCCAAGCAAACACCGTACTATGGCCATGTTGGGCTATTGTCAGGCTAATATCATGTAGTCTGAACCTGGCATTAGTTGTGGTGGGAAAGATGAACAGCAGTCCCCTAAAGTTCTATGTTTTGTTGACCATCCATTCTCCCTGGGCTCCTTCCTCTTTAATGATGTCGCCTCACCTCCTCCTTTGATGGATTACAGTCAGAATGTCAACAGCCATGGGAGGACTCACTATATTGTAAAACATGTGTTTTTTCTTCTTCTTATAGGATTTGCTGAAAAGACTGGTGTGGTTGTTTTTCTTGGAGGAAAATCTTGTCGGTTTGTGTGTGTAAAACGGCTACCATGGGTCCCTGTGCACACCATAGCTTGATGTACGCTGGTGTGTGTGTGTGTGTTTATATGTGACAGTTCAGCCTCAACTGAAAAACTTCCAGAAAGGGAAAGAGGGAGAGCAGAGGAGAGGAGAGTGAAACAGAGGCAGACAGAAAAAGACTTTTAATGGGGTCCTTCAAATTGAAAAGAATTCGCCCCTGGATGTGGGAATCCAATTCCCTCCAATCCAATGGGATTGGCATTGAACAGGGTAAATAAGGATGGATTGTCCGTTAGCCCACTGTGGCGTGAATCTGCCGCTTAAATGTAAAGTGACAGACCCCCCCCCCCACCGTCCCACCCCTCCCACCCCCGACACACGCTGTGTTTTCTTTAAGTCAGCTTCTCTTTCACCTCTCTCACTTTCCACAGTTCCTGTCTCTACACACACACAGCTGAGACAACTACTCCTAATGAGGAAGCTAAAGTCACCTACACATGCTCACGACTACCCACCCACATTCCTCTCCACACACACATTTATACACTAAGCACACATACATACAGACATATAACACTAAATCTTCTCTCCACTATGTGCTGTGTATCAGAAAGCTCGACTTTTTTTCTCAGTACAAGAAAAAATAATGCTGGGAGAGAAATGCTGTAACTTTGCTGCCATGATGCAACTGAGTGTAACCTCCTGGCCATTTCTCAGAGCGCCAAAAAACGAAAGGGCTATCTCAACAATGATGATGACGACAAGGAAGAGGCAACATGAAAAGAGACAGATCACAAGAGGGGGAGGAGGACTGAGAGAAGAGGACAAGAAAAGGTTACCACAGGGGAAGTATGGCAGGGAATAGAAAGTGACTACTATTAAAAATATATTGGACTGAATGAAATGGCAGGAAAGCACTCACAGGTAGACCTGCAGCTTTAACGGTCTGTGAGTAGATGTCAATATCTGCAGGTGCCAGCTGGCTGCCTGTAGCTACAAGGCATGCTTGTGTGTCTGATCTGATGATTTTCACACTAAACTCAAAGCAGAGACATGTCAATACATTGAACCTGGGGCCCAGCTCCTTATCCACGCATATGTGCATGCACAAGTAGAGGACACCTGGAGTAGACCTCTTTGAATAGACCTCTTACATACACCAACAAGAATGTTATGAAATTACAGTATCAATCATTTCAAATCCTAAAAAAAAAACATATTAAAATAGGAAGCCAGGTGACTGTAATGAGAACATTGGGTAGTTGGGTTTGGGAGGAGTTAAAGTTTTCAAACCGGTTTGATGTTAAGCCAAAAACGGAACTGGACTGTAATACCGAATTTTCCCTCGGCTGTCCGTGTCCCATTTGACTCAGCAGCCACTGCGTCCCAGCAACAAGCAAGCGTCTGACTGTCACTTGCATTAAACCTGCACCTCTGTTATGTCATTGAAACAAACCATGTAGCTGTCAGCTGTGCGCTTGAGATCAGTCTGTAGACATAACCAGTGTTCATTTTGACAGCTCCTTTAGATTTAGTCTTAGTCTCGAGACAAAATGCTTATTAATTTTAGTAACATTTTAGTCATTTATATCCTTCATAGCTTTAGTCAACAAAAATTCTAAACATTTTACCCAATGACAATTCATGACAGTTTAATAAACTTTTTGTCATTATGTTTTCTATATGTTTATTTTATCTTTAAACTAATTAAGTTAGGCTAATTCATATATCAGAGATTAGAATCAAGGTGACAGGTTGTATCAAAATTTCATTTGGACATTTTTTAATCTAAAACTACAAATAATTACTATACACTTACAAACTCTAATTTCACCAGCAGTTTTTGACAGGTTTAAGGGTCGATTTACAAGCACACACTTACTGATCATCATTTGACACCACAAACAACTAATCTGAGACAACTAGGATTTGTATCCAGGTTCATTGTAAACTCTGACATATCCATCTCACTGTTAAGAAACAGAGAAATAACTCAATTAAAGCCTGAATTCTGTCTTAATCTGCAACATGTCTGCCTGGAAGTACTCTCACAGAGCATGTGATTAAAACTAAACTTTCATCTCTGTCAGAGAAAACTGATCTGAGTTCAAACTGTTTACTTACAGCGCAGCTACACTCACAGATAACTGAGCCTCCTACCTGCCTGTCAAACGGCATCAACCCATAAACCTTCTCAAGTCTAGACTGAGTGGAGTCCTGCGAGGATTAGCTGTGAAGTCTGGCAGTCAGTTGCTGCTTACTCAGCTGCCATTCAGCGGCTAACTGCTAACAGGCACTGCTGCAACCAACAAACTCTACAAACCGCTCAGCTCAACCATCCACAGTATGGTTTAATGGCTAGCAAAACATCCTGGTGCAGACTATTTACTGGAGTTTGCCTGCCTGTTGCTCATGCGTCATTTGAAGATAACTGCAACCAGGGCCGTTCTCGTCTTTCAATGTCTGATAGTTCACCCCTGACATTTTTGTCAAATCTCATCTCGTCAATGAAAATGAAACATAAAATTTTGTCTCTAGTTTATTTTGTCATTAGTTTTTATTATCAGGTTCTATTTTTAGCTAATCATCGTCTCGTTTTTCGTCATGGAAAAAGGTCATTGTCAAAAAAAAAAAGAAATATACACTGGACATAACTACTTAAGAGATGGATGAGTAGGGTACTTGCTATCTTCCTATATTTGCAGTTTTTAAACAGAAAACACACATATTATACTGTAATATTTACTGGAAATTACTTAAAACATGGCCAACAGCAAGCAGGTTGTTATTAGTGATGGTCATTTACCAGAAACTTCCAGCTCTCTGGCAATCTCCCTCCAGCTAGCTGCCATGTAAATTAGTTGTTCTAGTTAAATAGGGAGGTACTGCATAAATAATTCCTCATTTCAGCTTCATGAATTAACCTTTCATCATCCATTGCAGTGCTTTTAAAGCGAGCAACAGAAATAAATAGAAACGGGGCATCCAACAAAAGTTCAGCTCAAAAGATCACAGTGCGTCTCGCACAGCCAATTAGGACACCCTTTTTTATTGGCTTTAAATTCAAAAGGTTGCCACATTAGTGCAATTTTAGTTTCCTTGAGGAACTAATTCTGCCATGTCTCGTCTTGTAATCCGCCAAAACAAATGAACTTTCCAGTGAACAAAAACAATCTGTATCATTTTTACTCCCTCTCACCTCTGCTGAAATTTGATCTCCTTCATGGTGCCATCCATGGCTCACAGTCTGTCAGACACTAGTGGCTCCATGAATCAGTTTATAAACAAACATAATATTATGTCAATTACATTGTCATATTACTTATTAAAAGTGCAGTGCAATAAAAAAGTTGGGTTTAGCGCTGTGAGGCTGTCAGTACAGGTAGCTGATGTAGGCTACTTTTTTGCTAGAAAGTGTCAGAATGACATGTTCATTCATCCGGTCTGCATAAAATCAAACCAGTTTAAGCTCATACACCTGACAAGCAAAACCACAAACTGACCCAACTCGTGTGCAGACACAAGATCGGAGGACAAGTAATTTGAATCCTTAGAATCCACACATGGTAAGATTTTATCTCCCAACTGTCAACAGCAGCTGATCCAAACTGGATCAGACTCTGTTAGATCAGTCATGATGGCCAAATCATTAAAGGGCCCAACATTTGTGATGTTGACCCTGCCTTTAAAGCTGAGCTTGTGTCTTAAATCTCCTCTTAAATGCAATTAATCAAAAGCATGATGTTTAAATCTGGGAAACTAAATTGATTGAAGCTTCATCACCTCATTTATACCACTAACAATCACTTGCCTCCTATCTGCGCTGATGTCTCGCACCTGTCTCTCTTTCACAGACAAAGTGGCATCACTGGGGGTCAGTGTACCAAAATCAGGGCCCGACCTTCACCCTACTTGCAACATACCAACACATAACATATTTAGCTTTTTAGCAAAGGTACAAGATTGACTGACCACCTAACAGAGTGAAAGCCATGGATGACAGCTG
>JAPZEB010000014.1:27707853-27720822 GCA_029783705.1 Chaetodon striatus | reverse complement strand
AACAATGCCTGTATACTGCTGCCCATTTACCAGCTGCAACATTTTAATGTTGTTTACACATGAATGGATCAGTAATAGCATTTATACAACACAGTAAAAGAACCATTCTGCATATGTTTGCTTTAAATATCTCAGTACGTTTTACCTCAATGTATAAATACTCCATTACAACTAAATGTTCTACATCGTCACCAATACATTCAAAGTTTGAAAAGCAGATAGAAATTCTCCAACCAAGTGCTGCCTGTGTTATGGTGAGTATTCGTACATATTACTTTGCATTGCATCATTTTGCAACCTTAGATTTTGATGTGGCTGGATGAGGTGGAGCTGATTATTATGTGTAATTTATATTTTGTTCAGTCTTAGTGCATCCATGACAGTGCATCATATCTTATATGTTTATCATGTGTTTTGTGAAAACCCACTACTACTAATAATAATAGGTCATTCATGGCTTAATTAAGTAGCACTTTAAAAACATTAAGTCAAAAAAGTGCTGCAAGAGTATAAAATAAGAGAACACAGACTAAAGCAATAAATGTTGTAGGCCTATATGTCAAGTACAGAAAATCAGTGGGCCGACAGAAATAAAAGGATGATGAAAATGGTAAACAGAAGTGAAATGAGGAAAGTAAAAGGTGTAATAACAGCCTGTAGGTAGTGTTGGGGATTGTCTGCCAAGTAACTCCAGCTGTCAGATAAATGCCGTGGTGGTGATTTCAAACTGAAACAGCAGAAGCAAAATGTAACACATCTCAAAGTTATACTTAAATATACTACTTAAATAGCATAAAAGTACAAAGTTATACCACTACTTTGACTTAAGGGACTGTTCCTTACTTACATATTTGTAATTTGCAAAAAATACAAAAATTGTAATTTTGACAATTTAAAAATTGAATAACTAATGCACGATGGAGGGCGAGGCCTGTATTTTCCGCCAGCCTCTCAGGGAGTCTCAAGAAAAAGAATCTGTAGCTTCAGGGAGAGTAAAAAAAAAAACAACACAAAAATAAAAGACACACCCTAGCCACCCCCTGCTCAAGAACAGTCCCTAAGTAAAAAGCTGAGAATGTCTTTCATCTCGTCACAGGACACTCTGACACTCAGAAGACAAACAGCGCCCTCTTGTGGTTCCACCAATGTAGTACCGTTTAACAAAAACAAAGCGGCTCAGTACGGAAGGAAATGTTCCTCATGTTGGATCTTTTTAAACTGGACAACTTAAGCAGGCAGCAGAACGGAACAGATACAATATAATCACTTGGTGACGACTTTTAAGGTCTGTACCGAGCTCTATGTTTTTCTGCAGCCAACATCAGGACACTCCGCTGGCAGGAAGAGGCGTCAAAAATAGACTCTTATTTGTATGCAGCCTGCAGGAAGGATACTGCACACTGCAGCGAGGCAGAATGTAACTATCAATAACCGCTAATAACCAGCGGTGTTCCGGTTTATTAGAATGGAAACATTTTTATCCTCGTAAGCGCAGTTTTGCAGTCTGGCGCAATCTGTTTGGATATCGTGGGTGCTAACAAAATGGAGGGTAATAAGAGCTTGTTAAATTGGCTAGTGTAACGTTGTATGGGGCCGTGCTTGTAGACTACGTGTTGGGGATATTATTGTTGGACAGAGAGGAAGAGTAATAAAAATATGTCAGAAATACAGTGAACTTGTTCAGCTAAGACGACTTTTAACGGAAGCGGAACGTTGTTACCAAACTATAACGTCGCTGATTGACTGCACAACAACAACAGAATGTGTTGTGATGTGACACGCCTTTACCTACAAACACGTAGAGAGTATTAAAGGAGGAGCAGGTAGCACTAAATGACAGACTCCGGGGATAGAGCAGATGTTCCCGGCCCCTCCGGCCTCAGCAGCGGGACCGGGCTGGGTTTCAGCGTGGGCAGAGGACTCCCAGGCCGGGTCAGGAGTCTGTCCTCTCCTACTCCACCTGGAAGACTGACGTCCCTCAGAACCAGGGACCTGACTCTGGGAGGAGTGCTGAAAAAACCAAAGGTAATGAATGACACACCAAAGAAACATGGATATGATCTTTCCTTTATGATACTAAAGCATCAATAGACCCCAAAAATATTAACCTTAAGTAATAAACTACTGTAGGAAACAGCCATCAATGCAAAATGTTAACATTTCTTCTCAAAACATTATGACTTATGTAATTAATGTTATCTGAGGAAAAAAAAACAAACACCAGACACAGTGGTATTATTATTTCAGTAAAGTTACAGTTAATTTGCATTTGTTTTAAACGAAAATATTGGCAGTACTTTTTAGGGATGCATGATATTGGATTTTTTTTTTTGCAGATATCCGATATGCCGATATGTAACAACTCATTTGACCGATGACCCATACCAATATCAATATATCCACTTTTTCCCTACCTAATTTTAGTGATTATCAAGTCTCTTCAGTCGTGGAATTAACATCAGATTATGCATGCATACTCTTATCATGATGGAGCACCATCAGATGGAGACATGAAGTAGAATATTTTTTAATTGTATGTAATATTCATTCATTGTGCAAAATAGGAAAAAGCACGTTAGTTCAATAATAGTTCATTTTAAAACTGATATTGGCAGATGCCGATGATGCACCAATATTATCAACATGTTAAGCATTTCAAATTCATTTTAAAGCCAGTGTCTGCCAATACTGATGGTGTGCCAATGTTATTTTGCATCCCAAATACTTTTCTTAATTATAGATTGCAACTTTTATTCCAAGCACAATCAACATATGTTCATATAACATCCTTTATTTAAAAGGACAGAGAACTAAAAGACACCAGAATCAAACATGATAATATTTAAATGATGAAACCAACTGGGGTCATTTTGACCCCAATATAAAATAATTGAAATTCAAACTTTTTTTTTCTTTCAATGCAAGAGTGGCTATTTAGAGACGTTAATCTTAGTATAACCCCCTGTCAAAATAAAGGTGGAATAAATGCAGACCTAATTCAAATACACATTTTTTCAATTTGTACATAATGTAAAATGAAAGGGGTTAACTGTAAACTATGAACACCACACACTACAAGCAGTTATAACATATAAAGCCAGAACAGGTACTGGATTATGATGATTTGCGTTCTTTTAGCACTTGATGTTATTTATTTATTAAACGTTTTGTTTGTTTGGGTTTTTTTGTTATTGTTACATTTGGTGCATAATGTTGATTTCTTTACGTACTATGTTATATGTTGATTTTGATCTTGATCTTGATCTTGATAACACACGATTTATCCCATACTATGTTCAGGGTATATTGGCATGGGACAGTAGGAGCAAACATTTGCTACCTTTTGTCTGTGTTTGTCAGGACCCCAGTACATAAAGAATTTAAAGCATATAGAATATATGATGCTGCAGCACCTTTGTCATAAATCCCAATAAAGAAATGCTTAGTATTAATAATGTGTTATATTTCTCTGTTCTCTTTTTCACCTGAAGAAAACATTTGAGCCAAATGTGCATGCTGTGAGGAAAAGCAGAGATGAGTAAGTGGCCATCAATCAGATAATTCAAGTCTCCTGATATAATGAATGTTTTAAGAATTTATTTGTGCTGTTAGTATGTAGTGTATAGCCTAATGTTAATAAATATCATGTCTGATTCTTCCCCAGGTTAAAGGAGGAGATCCATGTGGCTCCAAAGAAGGAGAGAAGAGAGAGGGATGAGAGGAGGAGAGAAAACAGAGGGAGGAGGAGAGAAAGGCCTCAGACTATTCAGTCTCACTCCATCTTTGAACAGGGTCCAGCCGACACCATACGCAAAACAGGTGCATAGCTTCTTATGCTCCTTTCTTATCTTTCATATTATTTCTTTTCAGCAGAATGTACAGCAGAGGTTTGTTACAGATGTAGTACAGGTGCACCTCTACCCTCAGAGTCAACCCGTGTTTCTATTCAGGCTGGCGCGGGGCCACAGACCTGCACGACTCCACCACCTCTCCTGTGTTTAAACTGGTGAAGAAAGAGAGGAAAGACTCAGAGGAGGATGAAGATGAGATACTCAGTAAACTACAGAGGGATGATGTAAGTACTTTGTGCTCCAAATTTACAATTTCTCAAATCTGTCTTAAAACAACAGTCAGGTGCCCATACGAACAATTTACTTGCAGTTATTGTTCCTCCTGAGGTTTATATGAGGAAATCTTGTCAGGTATCATCCATAGTTGGTGTTTCTGTCCAAAATTTTCTCCCTGTGTTACCATCCCTCTAAAATAAATCAATAATTTAGTCCATTTATTTGTTACATGTGATTAGGGTTTGGCCGGTGTAAAACTTTTAAAACCAGGTTAATATTAAGCCAGTATACTGAATTTTACCATAGGGGGTCGCACTTGCTTAATTCAGCAGAAATTTATGACATGGTGTCCTAACAGCAAACAAGCATCTGACTTTCACCACCACCACCACCACCACCTGTCACATCACCTAACATCACAGCTCTCCATCCATGTTGAATACATTAAATATGCACTTCTATCATATAATGTAAACAAACCATGTAACTAACAGCTGTGTGCTTCAGATCAGACTGGAGATGGATGAGTAGCCTACTTGCTATCTTCCTATGTTTGTAGTTTTTAAACAGAAAACACATGTTTTATTTAATGATTTTTCACTGGAAATGACCTACAACATAGCCAACAGCAATCAGGTTGTTATTAGTGATGGTCATTTACCAGAAACTTTTCTGGTGATCTCCCTTCAGCCAGCTGCTATCTTATTTAGTTTTTTGCGGTGAAATATGAAGGTATCATTTACATAACTCCTTATGTCAACATTATAAGGAATAACGAATCAGCTGTTCCTTGACCACTGCAGCACTTTAAAGCAAGCAAAAGGAATAAATTTTTAAAAATGTGTCCAAAAGGTCAGCTCAGAACGCTGCACTGCATCACTTACAGCGAGTTAGGACACCATTTGTATTGGTTTTAAATCCAAAATGTTGCCATATTGGCACAGTTTTAGTTTAAAGGAGAGACTAACTCTACCATGCCTCATCTCATCATCCCAAAAAGCACGCAAACTTTCTAGTAAACACAACGTGTGCCACTCTTCCCCTCTCCCATCTCGCCCATCAGACACTAGTGGATGCAATGCTGGTTCAGCCTGTTTGCATAAAACTAAACTGGTTAAACTTGTACACCGGATCAGCAAAACTGTAAATTGACCCAACTCTACATGCAGTCATATAAGGTATTTATTGTTCTTGGATGGAATGGTCAAGAGGAACAATTACAGCAAGCAAAAACTGTTCCAATATTCATAACTAATGCCATATGTTGCACCCACAGTTCATAGATGATCCAGGTCTGAGGAATGATGCCAAGCTGAAACCCATCCAGCTGCCCCTGTGTCAGTCCAGTAGCTTCAGTAAGAGTCAAACACTGATGACCACCACAGCATGTGAGAAAACTCCCTCTGACTAATACTGTACTACTGCAACTATGTCAACACTAACAGTGTCACATTATATATGTTATCAAGGAGCTCTATTCAGTCAGGACACTCGAGTGAAGTGAGGTATTGCAGCAATACACGTTTTTTTTGTTTTTGTTTTTTTTTGAAGATGTGTCTCCACTCATAGATACCGTCTGTGTCTAGTCACCCTTACCGTGAGGGCGGAGTCTGCGAGGAGGAACAGTTCTTTCCCCCAGCCTGTAAATGCTGGGAAAGCACAGTTTTTCAACTCACATAAGAAACACTATAACCGTAAAACTTAAATTAAAAGCCTAGTCCCAATTAAACTTCCAGTCTCTTTTACTAGCCCAGCTACACGTTTTGACAAATAAATCTCTGTCTCAATTAGACGCTTGGTCTGGTTGCCAAGCAGTTCATTTTTATAGAAGTTCTTTGGATATATAAACCAGATTATTGACCACCCACTTGAGCTAACATGAGTTAGCTGTTAAGATCCTGCATATAAATATAAATGTCTAAACTTTTGTCAATATGGAGATGCTACACATCGTTAGCTCGCTTCATTCCATTTTACTGACACCTTGAGCACCAGAGAAGACTGTAATTCATTCAGATTTAGTGGCATAATAAAAAGAAAACAAGTGGGGAGCTGTCATAACATCAGAGTATGTGTCCTTTCCTCCATTATCCAGTAATTATATATATTCATTGGTCCGCAAGGGTCTGCCGATCAAAAGAATTAAGTGTTTTTATAAAAATTAATCCAAGGTATGAATATTGTTTTGACAGGATAAAGTAATGTTGAATCAGTTTACTAGGTGCCCTCATCCTTGGGTGCCGTAAAACAAGTGTCATAACAGAACACATAATTGATTTGAAGCCTAATTTTTATGCAAGTAATATTCATGCTGGTTCACATAAACAATTTGATCATGTTTCCTATCTTTGCTGAGCAACAGTTTTGTTTAAAATGAATTAAAGGCCTCAGTTCAGTGATTTAAGCAAATAATTGTATGGGCTATTAATTGAAGTTTTACAGTACATGTGTAATAGATGGGATTAATGAAACTCACCATAATATCAGTGCTCTTCTGCCATTAACTCCATGATGTAATAGATCGGCATGTTTTAGTGAATTCCATGCATGTTTTCAGAAAATATAGCAGCGCTAATGTCACTCAGCACCATTAGCCTATGTTGTGATGATGTGCTGTGCTGTTATCATGCAGTGAGTTTCAGCCTCAACAGCTACAGGTCCTTGGAGAATAACAACTTTTTTACCAATCTAACACTGTTTGGAGAAAGCTTTAGATCCTTTTTGTTCAACCAGAAACATCCTCGAAATCACCAGCCAGCATATTTTCATATGTAACTGGGTGAATTAAGAGGAGGTTTTTTCAGCTTAACCAGAGTTTGTGATCGTTGGAACAGTGGAAAGATGAAAAAAGATGGGTTTTCTCTGAGTTTGATTTTGATTCTGTCAACTAAAGTTTGTTTTATGTCGATAAAATTACTGTGTATTTAAATATAGTCTGGTGGGTTTGATAATAGCAATTTCAGAAAAGGATCTTACTCTTATACAAAAAGGTAGTTCTCTGTAGGGATCCTTTCAACAATCTTGTCAGACGTTAGAATAACAATCTGAGCCTGTCAGTGGCAAAAAAACAAGCTCTGTTAATAGATCTAAACTGACAGCGCAAACATGCCCTGAATGTTTACATAGCAGCCTGGCCGCTGCTTTCAATACTGGACTTATTTTAAAAAGGCGGTTCCTATTTATCACAAAAACATTGGAAAGGAGTTTTCAGGTTAAAAAATACCCCTTTACCCTGGATTTTAAGTGTATTTGACATACAGAAAGCCACACAACACACAGCATGGTAGCAACTGATTCGTTTTTCCCCTCTGAGTAAAAGGATGTGATGTTTCCGAAAGCAGGCAGCAGTGGAGCAGCATGGATGCAGAACTCAGCAGTGTTGCACTAAGACTAAATGGGCGCCAAATGTTTATATGGACATTAAATGAACATGTGACTGTAAAACAACTTCCATACCTGCCTGAACTACCACACTGCTCCATGTCAGTGCATGATCAATAAGTGTTTGTGGTTGTCATGTTGGCAGCTCCAGAGACCCCTCCTCTGTTTAGACCTCCGTCCTGCAGAGCTCAGAGCAGAGCAGGCCACGGCAGAGCAGAGCTGCCCAAACCAGAGCAGCCATCTGTGGTGGAGCTGCTGCAGGATCTCAGCCTGTCTGGCAGAGAGGAGCTCTTCTTCATGCAGTTACCTGACAGTATGCCGGGCACAGTGTCTGGACAGAAGGCTGACCCCCCTCTAGGATCTACAGCAGAGAAACCTGCCAAGAAGGAAGGCAAGCCTGAAGACAAGAGGCCTGCACATCTACAAGCACAAGTGAGTTAACAGGATGGACACTGACACTGTGACGCTGTCATGGCAACATGTTGGGAGATGCTTTAGAGCACAATATGTGGCATGATATGGATATTACATACATGCAAGTACATGTTTTTATTTGTGCACATATTAAGCACATAAGATGGTGCATTCAATGGCTGCCCTCTTTCCATGTAGAGAAATCTGGTGTTACCTGTTAAGGTTTTAAGGGGAGTGTGAACCTTATTTATCGTCCATAAAATGGGGTTGCACAGCAACATTTTCAGAACCAAATAGAACAGGCTGCAGTGAGTCTCTTAATGGGATATTGGGATATTTAAAAATAGCAGGTTTGTGAATTTAGTCAAGCACAGGGGTTTAGTATTGCAGAAGCCCACAGCAAAGATGCTCCATAACGCTTTTGTTTTTCCGCAAAGTGAAAATTAGAATATATGCGGTTCACATAATCCGGCCCAAATTAGTATATATTTTTAAAGGTTGGAAAATCCAGTCATTACTAAAAGTTTGCCATCCAAGAGAGACATAAAAAACTAAGGGAATGGTCAAAATTGTCATATTGAAATTTAAGGTGTACTGACAGATTCATGTTGTCAACTCATGCATTGAGTAACATTACAAGTAAATGTTCCATCTTAAAAGTTACCAGAAGTCGGCCCAGTGAATTACGTTATTTTTTCTCAGTCCACTGCTGCTGGGAGAGGCAGCAAAACGTAATTTTATTATATTATATTTTTTTGTTATAGTTTACTGATGTATGCAAAACTTGCCACAGGATGAACAGTGGTTACATAAGCCTCAGAATCAGCCACAGCTCAGCCCTGAGTAAGAGTGACCGTCCTCTGTTGACCAGTCAATGGACTGCTTTTAGCTCCACCTTTTAGTACCAGATATGTGTGCTGGGTACCCCAACAGAGGGGTGACCAAAAATGGGGATGGAAGGAAACTGTTCCATTGATACCATCCACACTTTTTAACATTGGAAATGGAAAAAAAATGTGTACCGAACTGAACCGTACCAGACTGGTTGGTGGAAATGGGGCTTAACAGCTATTTACCAAATAACCATTTGGTGCAAAAAAACCCTTAAGGCACCAGTGAAAAGGTCTGCATAATGTGCCATTATATCCAAAACATTTTAATAAGCTGTCATTAGAGAAGTTTAATACAAGACCGTTTCAGACTAAATAATATATATATATATATATAGACATAAAAAATGTCAAACATATCAGCTGTTGGTCAGTGTCAGTCACTTATTAACAGGTTGTGTATCGGCACCTGTCGTCAACAGGCTGCGGTCAAGGAGGGCTGTCCTGTGCTGTCACAGCTCCCAGAGGGATTTTTGGGTAAACTGCAGATCAGGAAGTCAGGAAAGGTGGAGCTGAAGCTGGGTCACATCATCATGGATGTCTCTGAGGGAGCTGCATTCTCTTTCCTGCAGGTACTGTGACTGGACTGTGTGTGTGTGACATATTTTATATACATTATAAGAGGTACAGTGAACTTTTACTATGAGAAGATGTGTCTCAGGGTGTTCTCTAAATATATTTCTCTTAGCATCCATGACTTTGCTCAAACATGTCACTTTGCTTGTGCAAAATAGCAAACACATAGTATATATAGGCATTCACACATGTGGCAGGAGAGTGAAGATTTTATGAAAAGCCTTTACTAGTGATATGGCTCTTTCATGAAACAGCCTTTTTAAACAGAGGGTTTTGACCTTTTATCAGGGTTCAGACATAGAGTAGTTTCAGGTGAAGAGACGGTTCCTGAGCCTGGCTTTTTATGCTTTTATTCAGGGGTGTGTCCTTATTGGGTGATTAGGACAACACATGGGAGATAATGAGCATCATGTAGAGATTACTTTCACAGAATTTTACAAATAAAAAAAAAAAAACATGGTTATTGACTCAAACCAAACACCTCTTTTCTATGTTAAATAAATAGGAAAAAAAACTATTCTGAAACAATTCCTTTATTTAGGTTTGGATGTACTGTTGCATCAAGTTTGAAAATCAATAGATGGTTTAAAGCACACCAAACCCAGGGTGCAGACCTGGGTATGAACAGTAGAGACATGTCTATATTGAATCTTCCCTACCAGGAATTTTGAGCAAATTATGAATTTATAACCATATCTCTCACTGTCTACTCAATGGCACACAAAAGGTTAACAGACAAGGTTTTCTACAAGTCCCACCTCCCTTACCCAACATCCCTAAAGGGGTTGGCTTTGCTGTTTCTTGCTAATGTGTAAGAAGGTGTAGCTACATCTGTATTTTTTTCCTCTTCAAAACTGAACATTGAACTATTGCAATATCAGATGAGCTCAATAATCCTAGAGCTGGGCAATATATAATTATTATTTCTATCATAATATAAGAATAGATATAATCTTTGAGTTTGGAAGGCTGCATTACAGTAAAGTGATGTAATTTTCTGAACTGACCAGACTGTTCTAGTTGTTCTATTATTTGCCTTTACCCAATTAGTCATTATATTCAATTCAATTCAATTCAGTTTTCTTTATACAGCTCAATATCACAAAAACAACATGACATCCCTCTGTCCTCTGACACTCACAGCAGATAAAAAAAACTTCAACAGGGAAAATCTCAAAAATCTCACAGTGTAAATATTTTGTTAAAGCACCAATAGTCAGCCCTTCAATATCTTCGTAACATCAATATTGACATGCTTGGTCAAATATATTGTGATATTTGATTTTCTCCATATCACCCAGCCCTTAGGCTGTATGTGATCAGAAAATCAGAGCCTCTCTGTCTGTATTCATAAAGAAGCCATCTCTTCTTCTTCCTTCTGCAGCAACTGGTGTCTGTGCGTCTGTCTGATGGTCGAACTGGAGACATGATGGTGTTGGGAAACATCCACCACAAACTGGTCTTATCTCCTGACTTCCAGGCTTTACTGAGAGAGGCTTCAACACAGCAGCAACAGGAACCCTGATTATCTGTCATCTACTACACGGATACCCAACAGACCTGAAACCACACGACACAGACTCTGTGACACAAGAAAGATTACTTTGAATTGTGTAGGATTCCTGACCAGTTACCACACCTACAGATCACTGTGGAGGAAAGGTCTCTTTGCCATACCTCCGCTTTGAGGTTTTTAAGGCAGCTATGTATAGTAGGTACCCTTTTTTTATCCTGTTTATGCTATGGTTTTGTTTTGTTTTTTTGTTTTTTTACATCATGTGATAGCAAAACAATCTGCTGGAATCGGAATGATTGTTTTTCTCAGATGTGAAGACACTGCCAGGGGGACATGTTTTTTAGAAAGATACAAATAATCATGAGATAAATACATGGTATCAAACTCAACTTACTGACCCATGAGGACTGTTGTAGATGTTACCTGAGTACAGGCCACTATCTACACTCCATCAGTTCTTTACACCAGCAGAGCAGGCAATATGATTGCCAGCTTGAGACTGACTGAACACCAGCAAAAGTTTTTCCCAGCCACAGGCTGAGTTAGTCGATGTCCAAGGGAAGATCAACGAGGACGCTATGAGACTATCTTTAAAAAGAGACAGATGATGTTATCATTTGGCTGAAGTTCCCAACTTTGATCCATCAAAACCACTGAGTGAATGTATTATTACCATACAGGTGTTTTGATAACTAAACTTTATGTGTGCACTGAGCTCCTTTATTAACTCCCCTAGACATGTCCCTGATTATTTGTGTAATGTTTTGTTTTAAATAGGCAAAATGGTGCAAAGCAGATTCCTCAACTGCCCACCCTTTTACTGCACTGATGTGCAGTCACTGCACTGATGTGCACTTACTGCACTGATGTACAGTTACTGCACCAATGTACAGTTTCTGCACTGATGTAGTCACTGCACTGATGCACTGATGTACCGTTTCTACACTGATGTACAGCTGCAATTTGTAATTTATGTGGTATTTTGCAAAATCATATATATTAGTTTTTTCCAGTTTTATTATCAGATGTTTGTTTTGTGTTTACAACCAGCATGTATGTTTGTTTGTTTTTTGTATTTTGGTTTATTTTGCTACCTCAGCGTCATTTGCTGTTTCACTTCTCCTTATCAGACTCTTATGCATCAGCTTCATAGAACAACTTCACTGCAGCTGTAAATCCAGGCGTTGCTTACCCCCAGCGGTCGAAGTCAGCAAAGTAAAACAATGTTGTATATAAGTCTTTCTTTTAAAGCTCCAGTGTGTAAGATTTAGATGTATGAATATTGTCAGAAATGGAATATAATATTCGTAACTATGCTGTCATTAGTTTATAATCATCTGAAAGTAAGTGTAGTTGTGTTTTCTTTACCTTTGAAAGAGACATTTATGTCTACATATGGAGCAGGTCCTCTTCTTCTGAGTCCATTGTGTTGTTTCTGCAGTAGCCCAGAAAGGACAACACTGGCTCTAGATAGGGCCGCCATAGTTCTCCTACACACTTAGCACATGGGTGTAGTGTCAGTTTTGCAACCTCATTGCTAGATGCTACGAAATCATACTAACTCTCAAAATCTCTTCATTACAGTTTCTGGAAGTCGTTTCAGATCATTTATTTTTAAAAATATTAAGTCAAGCTGTCAGAACAATAACAGTACCTAAACCTCAGAGTCTTGAAAGACTTCTGAATAAAGTCGGATGCAAAAGACTGCAGCTTCTGATACAGTAGATGATGTCATCCCGATAAACAGGCAGTGGGTTACTTTTAAGGTTATTCATGGCTCATCCATCCATTTTCTAACCGCTTATTCTCTAGAGGGTCGCAGCTGGAGCCTATCCCAGCTGACATTGGGCGAGAGGCAGTGTACACCCTGGACAGGTCGCCAGACTATCGCAGGGCTGACATGAAGAACCATTCACTCTCACATTCACCCATACGGGCAATTTAGAGTCACCAAATAACCCATCCCCAACCTGCATGTCTTTGGACTGTGGGAGGAAGCTGGAGTACCCAGAGAGAACCCACGCTGACACAGGGAGAACATGCAAACTCCGCACAGAAGGGCACATGAATTCTAGATATCTAAAATTTAATTCAATTCAATTCAATTCTAGTGAAAATTAAATTA
>JAPZEB010000014.1:27616803-27639182 GCA_029783705.1 Chaetodon striatus | reverse complement strand
ACACACAACGATGATGGGCAGTTTAAAATGGCTGACAGGAATGAGGATGTGTACAAATAAAAGCTACCACTCAGCCAGATCACTCAATAAAGTCTTTAAAAGAGTTAAAAAATGTCTGTGCTGAGAAACGTTCAGGATGGGGAAATGTTTACTTAATACTTTCTGAGGCCCTGATGGTCTGCGTGGACACTGGCGCTGAACATGCCCAGTGGCACCTCAACTTCTGCAGATAGGTCTGCCCTGTGCATCCTACTGGTAGGCTGGTGCTGTTATGCCTGTTGGCCGCCGTCTCACCCGAGGGGCATGTGTGGCAGGTGTATGGTGGTCCATGGGCCGGGATGCGGGGATCAGCTATGCTTCCCTGGTGGACAGCTGTGACCTCACCTCCTCTACCAGGTTAGCGGAAAGGACCTTCATCTGCTCTATGATCTCCTTTTTCATTTCTCCCATCAGCCCCTGTTGCAGTTCAGCCTGTATCTGGTCTTTCAGCTCTCCCAGGTTGATGGTAGTTGTGTGATGTGGGGCCGGCACAGTGACCCTCTGTGACAGGATGGTGTCTTCCCCATCTTGCAGCTCCTGTTCTAGAGCCCGAGCTTCTTTGCACATGGCCTCAAAGGTCATCTGTTCATTTCGCCTCAGGTGTCTTCTCAACTCCTGCTTTATGGGTCCAGCCCGTAATCCAACCATCAGCTGGTCGACCAAGAGGTCATCCCCAGGGTTTCCCCCAGAAAACTTGCTAAGCCTGGTGGTAGAGAAGCCCACCGGCGGCCCACTGTGTTTTTGTTAAAAAAAACAAATGTTAAAAGTTGACAGGAATTTTGAAATTATGACTGTGTTATTATAAGACATTTATTAACAATACTTAAACGTAGAGTCTTACAAAAAGGCACAATCTTGAAATACGGTTTTAACAAACAAAAAATACAATTAAAATAAATAATATCAACTGTTTTCACTTAAGTTAAATCCTAGTGATTCTTAAAACAAGCCATTGCTGGTCACATTTTAAAGTAAAATAAATAAATAAAAAAGTGCAAACATGGCCAAGGGGTAAAACCAGGGAACTCAGAGGCTGAAGAGGTATGCTGTGCTGTGTGACCTCTTCTACTTTTTGCTGCACATGGTGCAGGTTGGATCAGTGCAAGCAATCCGTCTGGGCTTTTTCAAAGAACTCTTCCAGAGCCTTATTGTAGTCAAGCTCAGCCACAGAGGGACCATTTATTTTGATGCGGAGGCAGGCAGTTAGGCTTTTTCCCTGCAGCCTGTTCCTGAGGTCTGTCTTGATCTATTGAAAAATAATCACATAACTGACATTAAACAAATGTGTACCTACTTAAACTGCTACCAGAAAAGTGAAAACAAAATACTGACCCTGTTCATAGCTGAGAAATCTCTCTTGCAGTTGACACTTGACACAGGAATTGTCAGTGCAATGGCAGAGAGCTGGGCCAGGTTTGGGTACAGGAGCTTCAGCTCATCAAAGTCAGAGGCCAGCTCCTGCATTACCTCCAACTGTGACCTATCCTAGTAGGATAAAGCAAAGAGTAAAAATTGTTAGGAAAACAGAAGTAAAAAAAAAAAAAAATCATTTCTAAGAAATCCATTCAACATTTTGTTTCTGCTGCTTACCTTAAAGATGCCCTGGCCCACATGAACCTTGAAGCTGGTCCATTCTTGCAGTGCTGCTCCGCCATCCACAGTTGGAAATTTTTGGGCAAGCAGTTGTAAGTTCCCTTGAAACTCATCATCTCCCCTCTCCACTGCTTGTGGGCTGAGTATGTTAAATGCACCTAGGATGTTCATCTGTGGGAATCTCCTCTCAAGGTGCTCAATGAGATGGTCCAAGTATGGCTCCATTACCTTTTGAAAATATGATTTTTTAAATTAGTAAAATTACAGGTTATTATACTATTTTTTTAAGTTTGTAACTTGAAACATTGAATATTCAATACCTGAGTGCGAAAATGGGTCCAAAAAGAGGTGAGGTCAAAATGATCACCCATGTGGCTTCTCCTCTCCTCCTCTGCCTGTATGTTGAGGCTTTTCACTCTATCTTCCAACCCAATGAGATATGACCCTGGAGGCTGCTTGTCTCCCGCCTCCTTGATTTGTCGAATGGCCTCAATTGTAACAGGCACCTAAAACATTAAATGAATATATGAAAGCTATATTGTTTTTGCTTTTCATAGTTTTCCATAAACAAGTGTATGTGTACTCATTTAAAATCAACTTACGTGTGTCTTGATAGCCAAAAAAATTGACTTCTTCCTTTTGGAAAAGCTTTGAAAGTCGTGTCAGGTGGGGAAGGACATCTGTCTGGAGGTGGACAGCAGCCACAAACCTGTATGTTGCACAGTATGTATAAAGGCCTCTTGCTACAGGGTCCTTCTTCTCCGCTTCCTCAGCAAGAGCTGCCAGCACAGCTGCCAGATTCCTCTGAAGAGTTGAAATGGCTGTGTCTTGGGACAGCCATCTTGTGTCCTTCACCTCCTAATGTCCAAAGAACACATAAAGAGGACACATAAAATCAAAGACAGTGGTGTGGAAAATTATCTTAAAATGTAGAAAAGGCAAGGCAGGAAAAGGCAATTTGTATGGCCCATTTTTGCAAACAGTTTGTCTCAAAGAAAAATTATTAGATTGCTTACAGTTATTTTCAGGCTGTCCACTCCTAAAACACTGGAAGCTGCTTTCAGCACAACAGTGCAATTGGCACTGTTGACTGGCTGACTGTGAAATTGCACCTGCACAGTCTGGACCCGCACGTTCAAACCCCTTATAGTTTTTCGACAGGGCCACCTACTGGTTGAATGTAAAATAGCAAAATCCAAATAAAACACCAAGATCTAATTGTTTGTGAAGCTTGGAACACTTTAAAACTTTTTTTAAAGCTTTTGGACTAAATAGCCTACAATGAAATGAAATACTTTTAAATGTTCTATTGCATGGGGTTATATTGACAAAACAGCCTTAAATAGCCTACAATGAAATAGATGAAATGCAATGGTTTTAAATGTTGTATTGCACAAGCTTGAACTATTTACAATGGCAGTGCTCCTTTCTTCTTCATCTGCCTCTCCAGCCTTCTGCAGAACTCGTCCACTTCACTGAAAACAGACAAAAGGATAAATACTGGAATTGAAGAGCCATCAATGTACTCAGAAATTCCTACTTCACAGTGTCGCAGTGTCTCCTGCTCATAAAATATAAAATGTCGTGCTTTTGTGGAAATGTTAGCCTACACACATATAATTTTTATTTCTGTTTAATTTAGTGCACATGGTATTAAAATTATCTCTGTTTCATTAACTTAAAAACAAAATGTGCCGCCAAGCAAGCTTCCAAAAAAAGGCTAAGCTAGCGTGGCCTAAATATTATATTAGATACTATTTGACGTGCATATAAGACTATCGTAGTAATTGTAAACGTATTATTTAGTATTATTATAGTCAAAACTTATATAAAATTCAACAAACAATGTGATTCACGTTCGATACTCACGTGCCTACCACCATCCATCTTGCGTATCCATATCCATTAGCTTACAAAATAGTTGGCGCTGTAGCAAAAAACCAATGGGTCTGAACGTGCGGGTCCACAATGGCGGATCAGACTGTGCAGTCTCCGGGTCTGCAGACACATGCTTCTCAACGGAAGGACCGTGTAAGGTAGCTACCTGTTAAAACCAATAGGAGGCGGTGTTGCGCTGTCTATGTCGCAGCAGATGTGGCAGTTTACAGTATTTGTCCCTGACAGGGCACCGTAGCTGTGTTTTTCATGGCATTTTTTTGTTCTGCAAGGTAAGTATTTTAACTGCGTCCTGCATTACATTACAATATCAGTGATAAACCCACGCGTTTTGTTAGTTTGTTACTTTTGCAGTTTCTTAAAACATCAGGCTACAGTCCGCAACGGGTTTGACTGTAAATGAACCGTGTTTTTTTTCTGTTTGACGGCGTTATTGAGGTGAGGCTATGGGTGTGGCGAGCATGCTGTAAATGAGCAGACAATCGCATTAGCTTTTTTGTTAACTAATAATCTTATTTAAAAATGAATGTTTTACTTGTTTGAAATTTAAGGACATATTTCAGTTGTTGTGCATTTACATGTACATTTGAAAGTTAAATGATAAGGCTAATACTGTAATTTTAGCTAACGCTTATTGCTGGCTAGTTAGATGGGTAACTTAGCTGAGTTCCTCATGCAAATGTGACATTATCTTACCTGCTGTGTTTTATCCAGTAACTCCTAGTATGTTTGTCAACTGAGAAAGAACAGCAAGACCTGCTACTTATGTGAGTAAATCCCCCGTACAAAACACACAGGCATCATAGCTTCACTGAGAGTGAAAGTTATGTAGCCACGCATGGGACTGAATAAGTCTTTGTTTCCCTATTACAAGTTGCCCATATCTACATCACCACCACCTATATCACCCTTTTTTGATGAGTTTAATAATAAGACTATCAGGTTTAACTGTAGCCTACCCTCGGGCAATACTGCTACACAGCTTGTGGACTGGCTGTACACTGGGCCTGTGGATTTCTGCTAAGGGACGCCCCTACAATCATGTGTAGTGTCTGCCAGCACAATGTTAGCTGAGATGACTTTAAAAGGTTTTGAGTGGGCATTTGGTTGACAATCAATAGAATGAATCCCAATGACAAAGTCTCAGTCTTGCTGTATAAAAAACATGTAATGCAGTTAAGATCAGTCCTAACAGACAGTGCATTAACAGTTAAGAGGCATGCAGCAGCAGCCGCAGGCTTATAATGTCTTATACAAAAAATTTGCAATGCAAATATGCACTAAGACTTAACTACTAAAACTGAGAACACAAGATAGATACTTTTTAAAAGTAGTATGTGAATGAAAATGCTCAAACATGACACAATGTAAAGACACACAAGTGAAGATAATAGAAATACTACACTTACATATGATGTGTAGTTTAGTCGGAGCAGCCTAATGATGCTGGGCTGTAACTCTGCTGTTCCTCTTAAAGGGGTTCCTTTGCCTCCGTGGTGAGGTTGAGCGTAATGTCCAGCTGTTACCTTGTTTTTGAGCAATGACCCATGTGACAAGCATGCCTTCCACACACTGGTAAAGGTTGAAACTGTAACTTTATCAAAACAAAGCATATTCTTGATGTCATGTATCAGTTCAAGGAGGACCCAAATGCAGACGAACAGGCAGGTTGAATTTTTAACAAAAGGTAAGCCTTATCAACTGCTCATGGCATGACATTGGCTTTCTTCAGTTCTTCTAACAGCGTTTCAAACACAACTGTGGCTAAAATTTAAATCCTGTGAATGTTTGAAGTGTCTGACAGGTACGTTTGTAATGGCAGATGTCACACTTATTTTAATTTTGTTGTCATTTATCACCTCATCCACGACGGCCAACATGTCAGTCTTTTACGGTTTCCGAGTCTGTAAATGGACGTTTTTTCTTTGCCAGAATCCAGGACACACGGAGGGAAGCTGCTGTAGCTCTTCCTTGGTGACCGTGCCATCATAGTACAGCTCTGGTTGTAAGATGCAATCAAACTTTGCACTTTTGCAGCCCCTGTGATCCCTCGGGAAAGTTTGTCCTGAAAGTCTGGTGTTTCTCAATGTGGTGTCTTTGAAGGCTGCTTTGTTACATTTCAGCCACAAGTTTCAAGTTTGATAAAAGTGAATGGTCACTGTATGGCAACAGTATAAACCCTAAAAGGGATAAATGCAATGCAGGAAAAAGAACTGAAATAATACACTTACTACCAAAAACCCCAAGCCTCTTGTAGGTTACTTGTCATCATCCAGTATGATTGAACATCTGTGAAAGTTTTTGTCACAGTGCCATGCCACTGCTCCAACAGCCCAAAATTTCAAAGCCCCTTTGGTCTCAGAAATGTCCTACTTAATGGAAGACCCATGTCTCGCACAGCCCATTATCCCCAAAACAAATGCTCTGATTTCCCATTTCTCTGAAAACACACACTCCCTGCAGTTACTCTCAGTTTCTCAGCAGCCTTTGAGTCATCGATCTTGGATTTTTTTTTTTTACCAGCTATTACTAGCTTTTCCCAGCAGTGTAACAACCACAGAACTTGGGTGTTTTTCACCGACCCATCCCTACTTTTTTGACACCAAATGTGGGTGTTTTAAGTCAAAACATGATCTTTTCCTAACCATAACCAAGTGTTTTTTTGCCTACACCTAACCACACATTCACTTCAGCGTTGTTGACAAATGTAAGGTATCTGTGCTTTACAGAAACGCACAGGACAAACATTTTTTCTGGTGATAGGGTTGTCTAACTCCAGGGAGTGTCTATTTTCTGAGAAACAGGACTTTGGAGCAGTGGGCATTTGTTTTAGGATAACAGGCTTTTGGAGAAATGGGCTTTTGGTCCAATGGGACATTAAAAGCAATTGTCAGTCTGCTTTGTTTCCTCCTATCCGCACAGCTGCTTCTGCCTTAAATAGCAGCAACATGAGTCCAAGACTCAGCCAACCCTGCCATGCAGGTGCAGTGGGCACTCTTGATAGGCGCTGTGATTACAGAGACTAAGGAAAGACAGACAAACTTTGTGACTACAGCTTTAACAATGTTGTGCAGAAAAGCTTATTATTTTACATCAGTTAGAAAAGACACTGAATCAGCAAACAAAACAAGCTAATAGTACTGTACATTGTGTAAAACTTAAAATGGCAGAAAAAGTAAAAATAAATAAAAAATAAATCAAATATATTACATAAATAAAGACAAAATGAACATTTGAAGCACCATACATAACACAGAGTCTGTAACCTATGTCGTTTTTAGATTTACATATTTAAAATATACTATATATATTTATCTGTTCCAACCACAGCTCTTCAGGTATTGCTTTTGTATTGTGGCAGTAGATTACATAATGCCTTGATACTGGCTGTGCCCAGCCTCTGCTGTCCTGAATTGTCCACACTTCCTGCAAGTGTTGAACACCACTTTCCTGTTGGAGCAGTGCCACATCCTGCTTCATAAAAAAGAAACTACGGCAGGAGAGAAGTGTAGGGATGATTTAGGAGAGCAGTGCCAGGTGCGCTGATGAGCACAGCTGGTGTTCGTTGGCTAAACATACTCTCCCTTTGAATGCAGTAGTGCGCTGGACCCTCGGATGACTGCCACACACCGGAGACAGTCCTGCCTGCTGTTGCATTTGGTTTGCTGTATGACTGAGAATATTGTTTTTTTAGAACAGTGCCATCTCGTCAGGGTCTCCCGTCTCTGCCTTTTTCACTGGAGACCTAAACTTAACTGCTATGTGTTTGCCCTGGTGCCTGGCAGCGAACACCTGTCTCTGTGTAGAGAACCACACCTGGCCCATTTTGGATACACTTAACGTGCCTCTTTTGCATATGCCAGATGTGCTCCAATCTCACCCTGTCCAGAAGTGGAACACCCAGCAGATCTATCCCGTTTTTCACCCATCTGCAAGTTTTCAGTGAGGTTTGATGGGTCTCATGTCCTCTGGTCTTCCTTCTGCAGTGGCGAGGAAGCTCCTCTTTGGAAATACTTTTATCCACCATAGCAGGGCAACATCCTCTGGGTCCCGCTCAAAAATACAGAGACGTGCCATAAAAATAGGGTGCAGAGGATGGCTGTCAGTGGTACAACCAGCTGACGGTTGCCACATGAAGTGGAACATATCCAGATGGATGCTTAAGTCTGGCTATCCACCATATCTTTTCTGGAGTTTAGTCAGTCCACCTGTCTCCATACAACAGCCAGTGTGTCCACATAACACAGCTTGGCATACCTCCACATGCAGAAACAGGGATAAACACATACCTATTCTGCTAATTGTTGGCAACACAGATGTAATGGTCAGTGATTGCACAATAAAACGAAAACTTGTGTAAACTGAGCATGAATAGATAAAATGTGCGTTGATAGCAGCTCACTTATGTTTAAGGATGATGCGGACTGATGAGGAGGGTACAGTTGATCCAAAATGGTGTGGACTGAGGACGAGTAGGATTATTGTTAGACTAAGATCATGCCCAGCGTTTTTGGTTACCTTTGCCTGTACTTTTGAACTGATACCCATGTACTGAACTCTGCTTTCTTCAAGTAAACACTGTAACTTTGATTTCTTGTCTGTAAATTGTGCTTTCACAATAGAGTCCATTCTCTGTGGGTTGCCAGTGTATGATTGGATGAGGTGGTGACACTGCTAGAAAGGAGCTGTAAGAGAGGAGAAATTACATATACAGCACACTACAGTACAAACAGAGACATTTTAGGAGATAACCATACATATCCAAAGAAATGACTCTATAGTTTGTCAAGTCATTTTTGTTAAATTTTATAACAATAGGGGAGATAATAGGAACAACAGCAGACCCTACTTTATCTTAAAGGATTGTAAACAACATTAGAAAAAGGCTGACACATTCATCAACCAATATCTGAACTCACACCTAAGCAGGTTTCCTATTGAGTCTGAAGTCAGGCTTTAGTGCCGAGCAAAGTAAGCCACCAAACTGTGGTTTTGGCAGATGCATAAGATAGTAGTCCTAAGTGCCATTTCAAAGGTTATTTTAGGTGGCACTTGACTAGCAGAGGCTGCAGCACCACTGGTAGGAACTGCAGCAGAGACAGCAGCTGTTATCAAAGCTGGGCCAGCTGCAGCACCAGATGTGGCTGTCTGCTCATTAGGTGTCTGATAAAAATAACAAAGAAACCCACACCCATGAGTATATATCAGTCTTGTCAACTTATATTATGGTTGCATCTTTAGTCTATTTCTATAAAGTATCCCAAAGCTGCAGCTCAGGAATGTAAATCATGGCCTGCTGGGGGGAAGCCCCCACCTCAACACAGACCTGGAACTGCATTTCCTGTAACTGCTCCAACACAGCTGTTAAAGCCTCACTCTCCCTCTTTAGCTTGGTGGTCTGTTTTGTCTCTCTACCTCTGAGCTGCTGCAGCTCGAGTTCATGGATGTGTGTTTTGACTGCTGCATGTTGAGGGCTGTCGTAGTAGGGCGCTGTCCAAAGCTTTTTCTGCTAGATCGGCCCCCTTTTAAAATTAGTGGCCTTATCTCACCTAAATGTGCTTCCAACAGTGGTTGAGATGCCCAAAGCTTTTTCCTCTGGAAAGGGCCCCTTGTCAGTCAAGATGCCTTACAGTCACAAGCTGGCTGTGTAGCATCTGAAGGCGCATGCACCTATTGTGGCACGAAGGTATAGCAGCCTGCTGCTTGCAATGTAGGCCCCCTTTCTCTGTCGGGTCCTTTTTGTTAAGATGGGCTCTTTTTTCAAAAGAGGAAATTCATTGGGGGAAAAAAATCATACATAGGTTGCATGCATCTGTATGGAAGGCACAGCAGAGAAATGCAGGACCTGTCCTGAACATGTTGACCATATTTTGCCACTTCTCTGCCACATTTGGATTTCCATGCACATGGGAGAAGCATTCCTTGTAGGCTGTCTCCACGAAAGCCCTCTTTAATAGAAACCTATTCATTTTAACCCAAATCACAGCTTTTTTCATTACTTAACCAAAAGCTTCATCTCTGGTCAAAAACCCTTGAGGAAAATGTCTCCAAACTGTGATCTCCATTAGGAGTGGAAGCTGTAGTCCAGTATGGATGATTAATAATGGCAAAGCTGTCCCTAGTCCTGTTTCAGAACTTGAAGTAAATGTTGAAAAAGAAAATGTTATTCTAACAACCTCCAATGAAACTACCAACATCTAACATGCACGATGTCAGTGTAATGCTAGTAATTTCTGGACACAACACCTCTCAAGGTCAAAAACCTTGTAAATACTATCTTTGATCATGGAATATGTGCCATGTATGGTTCAATGGCATCACATTTATTTTTTGCGGTTATATAAAAATGACAGCTGGTCAACCAGTATATGGACTTAATCATATATCGCCTATGTTTAACAAATGATACAGGGTGTGAGTATTTGTACAGTAGGCACCTGCTGCTTTGTCAATCTGACCGCGTGGCCTAATGGATAAGGCGTCTGACTTCGGATCAGAAGATTGAGGGTTCGAGTCCCTTCGTGGTCGTCTTTTGCTCATGGTTAGCATTTCGTTTGTTTCACAAGGGAGATGTATGATATGGGTTGTATCCTGGACTCAGCGGCCGGCTTGTAAAGTGGAGCCTGTTTGTCACTCGTCCACGAGTAACATACATGGATATTACAACTCCTGCTGGCTAACGCTAATGTTGGTTACGACAATTTAAGCCTACCAGCCATGACAGCAATGCAACATTTCGGATGGACTCTGCCTTAAAACTCTGCCGAAGAATTAGCTAGATAACCAGCTAACGTTAGCAGTAGGTGAAAGTGCACTTAGCTAGGTTAGCTAACGTTTAATGCTGCGTAAAGTCACCGTAATAGTAAAAGTAATAATCATTCAAGTAATAGTCACTAAGTTACCGAAACAGCAGTAGATACTTAGGCGTATTTAGCGCAAATAATTAGGTCCAAATGAAAGTGGAATACACATATTCATAGTATAACACAATATAAGCGTACCTCCCGCAATCTGTTTTCGGAGCAGAGTGGCGCAGCGGAAGCGTGCTGGGCCCATAACCCAGAGGTCGATGGATCGAAACCATCCTCTGCTAAATGTTTTCTACTTCTCATTTTAATAACTTTATATATCAAAGTCATGACATCATTGTCATTTCTGTTTAAATTCAGCATTGTTTGGTCCATTAACTTCATTCAGGCATTACTGTATATACTGGCTGCATTCTCAGATCTGAACAGAAATGGTGTAATCGATTTCTGTATTTATTTATAAATATATTTATTTGTTAATGCTTAGACATTTTTTGTCCTTCAAAAAGGACTTAAACAAACAAAAGTTGAAATACAGAGATAAATTTAAAAAATACAGAAATGTAAAATTAATACATAAACAAATACTAATCATTAAATAACAACATACATAAACACATACAAATTATTTTAACAACAAAAATAAATAAATGTCATAAATCAATTATGTGTCCAAAAACGTAGAATTCTGGTATTCAAGAAGAAAAATGTTGCAACTCACTTTTACTGTACAGAAATATAAAGACTAAATAATTTGCACTGAACTGTACTGTGTGGAATTATTGACAGTACAATCATGGAAGGCAGAAATGTGACAGTCTATCAGTTAGTCAAAGTCCACTCGTCTGCTCTTCTTGGTAACAGAATGGATCTTCTTCTGTTTGAGTCGCTCCTTGTTCCCCTTGTCTAACCTGCACAACATAGTTCACATCAAACACACACACATATAAGACACATTCATAATAAATGTGGATTGGAAACAATGGAAACCACAACAATTACTGAGTAATACCTGGCTGCCCTCAGAGCTATGTCTTCTGCTGTTGGTTCATATGGCTTCTCGCTGGCCTCAGCTATAATGGCAGAAATTTTCTGTATACAATCATAAAGGTTCCTCTGCTGACTCCTGCTCAGCTCTGAGGTCACCAGCAACTCCCCGGCCTTATTGATGCGGTTTTTGTTCTAGGCCACAAAGCAGATAATGTGTACAGTTGGTCAGAATATTCACAGATACAAAATTCAGAGGTCATTCAAACACTAACTGTATAGCTTTTCTGTTGACAACATGATGATCCCTTGGGAACAAATAATAAGAAAAACTTAAGAGGAAATCTAATATACATATCTTTCAGTTGAGAATGACAGTAACACAGCTGCATGCAGTGTTTGACTGTAATGAACAATTTGATTTTGATTCCACAGCAATTGAAAACAGACCTTTTCAAAGATTTTCTGTCGAACATCTTCTGGGATCCAGTCTGCTGTTTGCACATGGAAACGGACCTCTGCTTTTGTGCTGACTGTGGATTGAGAAGTCATTATAAAGAGGAATACAGTGTGCAGAGAGCAGATTCAAGAGTCAAGACCTAGTACAAGTTGTCAGGAATCACCTGTCACTTTGGCACATATAATCTTTTCTACTAAGGAGAATTAATTATAGGTCCAGTGTGTAGGATTTAGGGGGATATATTGACAGAAATGGAATATAATGTTATCAGTATGGTTTTTCTTTATAATTTGTCTACTGCTAAAAACCTCCTGAACATGTGGATCTTAAGTTATCTGAGAAAAAAAGGGAACATGCATTAGCAGGTGCTGGACAAGAGACCCATCTCTGACATGCCAAACAGCATCAGAGAAGCACAAACTTGTAACATGAAACCGCTTCATTTGGTGTTTCTAGCAGTTAAAAACCACCTGGCATGTTTGTTTTGAAGAGATAATTCCACTCTTAAAAACCTTCTGAACTAAAAACTGAAGGAATTCTAACCTGGAGAAGTTTCAGCTGGTTGCAATCTGCAATCCTCGCCTCTAGATGTTAATAAATCCCCCTAAATCTTACACATTGAACCTTTAAAATAAAGAAATTAAATTCTGAGAACCTTTATTGACATGCTGACCACCAGGACCACTGCTTCTGCTGTAAGATACTCTCAGGCGATCTAGGAGCCAGAAGGATAAGGAACATATTGTTGAAAAATACAAAACTATAATGAAAATACTTTGCTATGCTGCTTTGGTGAATATATATTTGTATATTTACCCACTGGGATATGCACTTCAGCATCCTGAAAAAGTCAAAGTAAAACAAATATATTGATTAACTGTGCACCAAGGATATAATCAACAGACTATGATACAGTACATTTAAAGAGCTTTATATATTTTTTTCTTTTTTGTATTTGTTCTCATCTCAGTAATAAACTGTTCCTTGTTTCATGGAGAGGATGTCACAGCAAACTCTGACCATAATGCAACAGTGACCTCTGATGGTGAGTTAAGGGAAAAGCTCAGCGCTGCTCCTGTCTAAAGTTAGCACATCCTGGGACAATATGCTATCACTGTTATCCGTCACTCCTGTCCCCCTTTGTCCTGAGACTCAACCTTTATGACCCTTGAATCTGTGGTGTCGCTGGGATGTAAATGTGGCACTGACAATAAACTGGGAGCTTATTTGGACCGCATAATACTGTGGTACCTGATTGAGGTTAAATATAATTAAATACTCCATATCTACAGCAGCTTCATGAAGTCTTTCATGCTTAAACAAATATTACCAAAGGTTCTGTTTCCACTGGGTCTGTTTAACCCCGCTAGTAGAGAGTTTGACGTGACATTCTTCATACAAAGACACGGTGGCTGCTTTGGTTAGTGTTGTAACTAACCTGTGTGATGTCTGTCCCCCGGGTCCCGTAACCAACACTCAGCTGTAACGCTTTGTTACTGTCTCTTGTTATTACATCCCTTAATTTTCCACGTTGTGGAAACAGCTTTACTCCTGCACTACAACACAGTAAATAAGAACGTCGTGCTATGTGCGCCGCCATGTTGGACTGACGTCATTTCACTGTAATGCTGCTGCTGCTGCAGTTAAACTACACTAGGAATTTTCTGTGCGTGCATCGGAACAGCGACAAACTGGCATGCTGCTGAAACACACTGTATTTCACACGGTTTCACACCGCTTTCCCTCCATGGCAGGTGGTTGCAAGAGAATAAAAGGTCAGGTTCCACCGAGATTTGAACTCGGATCGCTGGATTCAGAGTCCAGAGTGCTAACCATTACACCATGGAACCACATGTTCAACGTTACCAAGATATATGGAAATGAATATTAGTATATAGACTATGATATGAAACGTATGAAAGTTATGTGAACAAAAACATTGGTGCAAACTTAGATTGCAGAAAAGTGCCTTTAAAAGAGCAAAACTAGAAAACCATATGTAGTGTAGCAGACTGTGACAGTTATTGGTAATGATCGCTATAACCTGAATAAAAATCACCTCACAGTTTGCTGGCTGATGTGCTAAGAAAAACACTGCAACCAGTACAAGAATTATAACAAACATTGCAATATTTCCAGCTCTCAATTAGTGTAGTTATAGCTAACGGGAATATTATTTTAAATACATTTGCTATATCGCATATACACATAGCTATATCCTTACTTAGGTGATTTATACTAAAATGCCCAACTGCTGTATTTGCTGTGTTTCATTGGTCTAATCACAGGACCTATCATTGGAAAGCTATGCTCCTCCTATGTTCGGCCGATGTGGACCATTTCATGATACAACCACAACAGCAAGGTCAATAAATGTTTCTGTCAGACAAACAACAAACAAACAAAGTTATAACGCACCTAATATGCAATGGTGCTCATGTAGTCTTCATGCATTCCCAGAGGTCCAGATGATCTAAATCCTGCAAAATCTTTCGTTCAGACACATTGTTACATCGAGAGATATCCACGAACTACTGTTGAAAACACTGTTGTTGTGGTTTCAAACATTTATATTTCTCCACATAATGTCCATAATATCTCCAGTTTGCGTGTAAATGTTGCAGATAGCTTGCTATCGAAGTGGTGACTGAACTCTGACCTGTAGATTGGTATGTCACTCGAGTCAACAGGAGCTACCATGCTGTCACTGTGGGCTTTAAAAGCCAACAAGGACCTGTGTTGAAGTGCTTGCCGACAGCAATTGACCCGATGGCTTATGGGTCTTGTAGTCAATGACACTCCTGACCCCAAGTGCACGTTTGGACGCGTTACTTGCACCATAGACTGTTATAAATGTACATAAATGCCTTAAGCAATTGTTCATCTGTTGTCTTAAGGGGAAAACTGTCTTTTTTTTTTTTTGTCAAGTTAGGTTTTCTAGTGATTTATATACAGTCAGCTCCGAAATAAAAAAAAAACCACCTGGACAAAACCTTAGGAAAAAGAGATTTTTTTTCTGTGATATTATCTACAATAAATTTGGATTAGGTGAGGCTTCGTGCTATGGTCTTTTTTCAAGAAAATATTCAGATGAAAAGATAACTTTATTTCAGTGTGTTGAAACGTATATTTTACTCAGTGACAGAAGCACTTACAGTGATTCAGACTGTTGGAGACAACACTCCCGTTACATCTCAAATAAGAACATGCATGTACATGTTCTATAAATGAAAAAATAACAGCTTTCCATTTACTTTGGGCATGACCGTTTTAAAATTAAGTTTAATTTTACAGGACTGTTAAATATGAGGGAGTTGCTGAATCCATTGTGAGCTATGAGGATGGACTGTGTCAGCGATTCAGGAGAAATGATTTAGTGGCATTTAGTTAAATGTAGCATTTTGTGTTGGTATACAAAAATCGTGGATAAATGTCATTATGCCAAGAGGGGGCTCTGTATTATGAGGAGGAAAATACCGGAACTATTTTACGGGGGTCTTTGTTGCAATAGGATACCACCAGCGGACGGACACTGCTTGTTTTCGTTTTCAAAACAAACCAACCTTCTACATTTAGCTATGTATTGCGTGACCTAAACCTCTGAGATTTGTCGAGATGGATTGGTAACGTAAAACAATATGTTGTTATATTAACTAGTGAAACAATGGTAGTGGTTGTCGTAGAGGATTAGCCATCACTTCCTCGGAATAGCTTCCGAGTATTTTTAGCTAACGTCGGATAGCTAATAGTAGAAGCTAGTCACGCAAGCTGTTAACCGCACTAGCAATATTATGTAATGTTTCAGGCAATGTGCTGACAGGTAGCAACACGCAAAACTGCATATGACAACAAAATCATTGTTTGGGGGTTAGCTAATATTAAATTGGGTAACTTAAGCGGTTATATACACATCCGCTCTGATACTCATCTCGACGTTAGCACGTAGCTAGCTTGCATCATCAGGAAACACGACTGTTGAGCAACATAGGAAAGTTAAGATAGAACGTGAGAACGGTAGGCAAAGCTCGTTGCCAGCCAGTGTAGCTTCAAGTCATGCATGACTTGAGGTGTCCATTGTTCAAGAGAATCCTGTCCACTGTATAGTGGTTAAAAGATTGATTGCCATCAGTGATATTTTGGGGCTTGTGTACCTGCAAAATGCCTGGCATCGTGGTGTTTGGACGGCGGTGGGGGATCGCCAGTGACGACCTTGTCTTCCCCGGCTGCTTTGAACTGTTCCTCCGTATACTTTGGTATGTTGTCCACTTTCACGGATGTGTGTGATTCACTGAGGACTCTTGCTACCTGACGTCCAACTTGTTAGGCATAATGATAACATTCATTAATTTGCACCTGTTATTCTCTGCTGCTATTTTCTCTTCAGGTGGATTGGTACCATGATCCTGTTCACTTATCACAAGGGCCATTTCGATTGTAATGGGAGTAGAGTTATTCACAGCTATCTGGTTGGACTTTTGGTTGTGCTGGCGCTCATCATCCTGTCACTATGTGCTATTGTCTACGTCAGTGCCCAAGGTAAAGTTGTGGTTTATCTCTTCTCCTACCTTAAAGGGATAGTTCTGATTTTTTTGAAGTGGGGTTGCATGGGGTATTGCTGTGGAGGGGGTCAAAACAAAATGTGTTTTAGCCACCCCAAAAGTCCCACCTAAAAATTCAATCAATCAGTTAAGTCTGTACTATATTTAGAACATTTTCATAGCTGTACCTTGCTGTCAGACAGTGATTTCCAACAGGAAAACTAAGCTGTTATATCGCTCTCTTTAAAGCCAGACTCCATTGAGAAAAACAGTGATTTAACTTTGCTGAACACGGGAGCTGTTGCTCTAAGACTGCCACAAACAGTTATGGTGTTGGTATTATTGTGTGACTTCACATTTGTGACTTTAAAGGGTTAGTTCAGATAAACCAAAGTTGGACTCCAGCTCGCTTCTCCATAGTGGGGGCATACTGACTGTCTTATACTGTATGTAATACTCCCCTTCAAGAAAGACAAACTGTCCCTTTAAAATCAAGTGCACTTACTAGACATGAATAGACATGAACGGTATTTTATAGGTTGGAAATCACAGGATTACATCATTTTGCCCCATAGCAATAGTGTCAAAATACAGATTCTTGTGTAATGTACAATGTAGGTAATTTGTAAGACAGTTGTTGCACTCCCTAACACAATGTTGAAGAAACTAGTGGGAAACCATGTTAAACAGAGTTCAAAGTGTAACCCCTTTTAGTGCACACACAACAACATGTACACAAGTTCCATTCTTTATATTGAACATAGTTATAAACTTGCAAAAGACTTGAAGGGTAACTTTTGTATTTTACAACCTGGCCCCTATTTTATCACGTTTTTGTGTCTAAGTGACTAATGGGAACAATAATGTTTGAAATTGGTCCAGTATTGTGCTAACTCTGTTGCAATGTAATCCCTGCGGTAAATTGAGCATGGTCAATTTATGTCCTCTAAAAACGCTTGTCAGATTGTTATTTTAAGTGTCTGATAACATTGTTGAAAGGATCCCTACAGCGATAGACCTTTTTGTAAAAAGTTAAGATCCTTTTTGTTTAATCAGAAACAGCCCTGAAATCCTCACTGCCAGTCACGCCAGACTTCATTTGGATAAACAGTAATTTAAGTTTGTATAAAGCCAGCATATTTCATATTTTACTGGGTGAATTTAGGGTTTATTTCAGTCAAACCAGAGCTGGTGATTGTTAGAATTGTGGAGAGACAAACTTAGACTGTCTTTTGTGAGTTTTATGTTCTTTCCGTTGACTTTTAACTAAGTGTATTTTATGATGATAAAATTAGTGTTTATTTAAATTGAATTTGGTGGGTTTGGTGAAAGTGATTTTGGGGCTGTTTCTGGTTCAACGAAAAAGATCTTACTCTTTAATAAAAATGTGTATCTCTGTAGGGATCCTTTCCATAATGTTCTCAGTCACTTATAATAACAATCTAAGTCTGTCATTGGCAAAAACAAGCACTTTTACAGGATGTAAATTAACGATGTTCAAGTTCCTGTAGGGTTTACATTTCAAACGATTTTGCAACTGCTGGCAGTAGCTAATTTTTCTCAGTAGGGGACCAATTTCAAAAGTAGTTGTTCTGATTAGTCACTCAGACACAAAAATATGGGAAAATAGGGGCCAGGTTGAAAAATATTAAAGGTAACCTCTAACAGCACAACAGTTAAAAGGAATGGAGGAGACACCTCTACCTCTTGCCCAAGAGTACTCTGATGAAAATTCTAACTATTGCAGCAACTACCTGTATTGCAGCTCATTGAACATCCACTTGAAACAAGTGCAGAGCACTGGTACATTTTCTTGTGTTGAATATCTATGATTGTTTCTCAGGTACCATTACAAACTCTGGCCCACGGCGCTCTATCCCTGCACTGGTGTACCTGCGAGCTCTCCTATACATCCCTGAGCTGGTGTGGGCCTGTCTGGGAGCTGTCTGGGTGTCTGATGACAGCAAAGGCTGTGATCCTGCCACAGTGGGTCTTGTCATCGCAGCAGTGGTTGCCAGGTAGGTTAGGGTTATGAGTTCATAGTATCATCATGTTTTGTTTCGTCGAAAAGGTGTTTTGATTCAGCATCTTTGTTTCTGTGTCCCAACAGTTGGATCATCTTGCTGTTCACTGCGCTGGGCGTGATATTTGTGTTTGACCCCCTTGGCAACCCCCGTCCGCCGCCTGCTGACAGGGAGCCACTGGGAGTGAGAGACATGCAGAGCAACTAGGGCACCCAGTTCCTCTCTACAGCTCGCTCCCTGGCCGTCAAGGTGTGGGAAAACAGGCTGCGTCTCCTCTGCTGTTGTCTGCCGCAGGATGAAAGCCACCGAGCAGCGTTCTCCAGCATTGCACAGCTCTTCAGTGGATTCTTCTCTGTAAGGGACACCTTCTCTCTTTTGTCTGCGCTGTCCTTTACATGTTGCAGTTAGTGTGCAAACTGAATTAAGTCAGATCTAGAACACATCAAGAAAGACTAAATCAAACTGTGTAGTGTGAAATATACAAGAAGTATCTAGTCCAGTAGTGTGATACTGCGGCAAGAGCAATTGTGTGATGCCTTCTAGTATGGTGTGTGTGTGTGTGTGTGTTGCAGGACACAGATCTGGTACCCAGTGATATAGCAGCTGGTTTGGCTCTGCTGCACCAGGAGCATGATAAGATGGAGCTAAGTAGAGACCCAGACGTCATAGTCGATCACAGCCCCTCCTCCCCCATCGTAAGTACCGGACTCTGGCACCCATGTAGGTGCAGCAGACCTCAGAGCAGTCTTCATCATGCAAGTCTGTAAAATACAATGTTGATGATAAAAATGTTCTTCTTGTATATCTTTTACTTAAAGGGAGAAGATTTGGAGACTGAGTTGGAGAAAGCAGCTCACTGTATGCAGTTTGCTGCAGCAGCCTATGGCTGGCCATTGTACGTGTACTCCAACCTCCTTACTGGGCCCTGCAAACTCAGTGGAGACTGGTAAGTGACAAGACCAGCCAGGTTAGGTAATAGCTGCAGACTAAAGGTAGAACCAGGCTGTCCCCAAAAAGTAGGGATGCACCGATTTATCTTGCACACATCAGTATTGGCCAATATTTTACTTGTTAACTGCCCTTGGCATATCGATGAATAACATGTCATTCACCGATGGCAGGGGTTGATGCGTTTTTGTTGTGTCACATTAATTTTACGCAGGCTAAAAAGTAGAGCTCCAGACAAACACTGTCCCATTGTCCAGTGGAAAATAGAACATGTTTTTGGCACGAACAATATCTTTCCTGGGATGCTGTTGAGTCAAAAGGACGAAGTTAACTCACAATCGACGTGTTAAGGGACACAGCCCTGATAAAATTACACCGTGAACAACGAATCCATGTTGATAGCAGCTGGAGGAAAGCTAGTTAACATTAACTGTTAGCTGTTAGCTGTTAGTGACTGGTGGCTGGAGCTAACAGCTAACAGAGGTTGCATTGAGCTTCATTAAGATGTGTTTAAAATCTGTTAAGTAAAAATGAGTATTGGGCAAAAGTAAATCATAACATTATTATGATGTGTTCAAATGTAATCTTGTAAAATGTAGTTTTTGGAGAGAAACTTGAATAAATAGTTGTTTGAAGGAGAAACTTTATTTATATTTAACAGAAATATAAATATAATATAGATATTAGAGAGGGAATTATGATACATTTGAAGGAGTTTTTTAATAAAATATTTTTCATGTGAAAGAAGGTTACTTTAAAGTTGTTTCGTACATTTATATGATTGAATTTGTGTTCATTCAAAGATAGTGTAATGAAGGGCTGAATGAATTTAAAACCGTTTAGTTAATTTCTTATAATGAACATTGAACAACTTTGTTTTCCCAACACAAAAGTGGGACTAAATAACACCAAAAACAAAATAAACAGCAACAGCAACCACCACCACAAAAACATCTGTATCGGCCTGGAATTCCACAAATGGTGCATCCCCACCAAAAAGCATCAACAATTAAAGTCCCCCTCCAGACACGTTCCTAAAATACTTACACTAATATTTGTCTATCATGGTTTCCCCACACAATAGTAAAAAACATTTTGAAAAGGGGGCCAGAAGTAGATCTACTCTTTCTCCCTCATTCTGGATCCTGCCTCAGGCCCTGCCCACCGCTGCTGATCGAGCTAGGTTGACCAGTGAGAGAGCAGTGTGTAAGCACCTGAGGAAAAACCTGAGAGAGATTCAGCCCTACATGTTTAAGCCTCAGTCAGACCCAGACTCAGATGAGGAGTCTGTTGTGCACCAAAACTGATGACTAGTCGATGTTAAAATAGTAAGCATCTTTTACTCTTTGTTGTTTGTTAGCTTGTTAGCTTGTAGGCTGACTGCCAGTGAATGACACAGCATTAGTGGTTGTGAAACATACAATATCTGCTTATGTAGGGTATTTGGTAGATATTAGAAGGAAGCGCCAGGGGCAGGTTACACCTAAACACTGCACACTCTGCACTGATAAGTCCGCCCCGGCTAGAGGTTATAGGTTTTTTTGCCGGAGTTAAAGTCTCTTCCCCTGTTGATGTGTGTTTCTCGTATTCGACAGCAATTGGCTTTGGTATTAGTGACGAAACCTAATCTAGCTTGTCAGGGTATGTTTGAATCTCAGATTTTAGGGTAGAGGAATGTGAAGCACCTGTCTGGTGACAAACTTTGTACAGATACAAGTCAGTATAGTCAAGATCAGACATTTTAGGGGACATAAATATAGAAAAACACATTTTTGATTGGAGGGGGACTTTAAGTATTTGCTGAAAGAGAAAAGTCAGAGACAGCCAAAGCCAAATATTCTTGTGACAGCAGATTGTCTGGCCTACAAGTTAATTTTAGAGTCAGAGAAAACAATGTGATCACGTTTTCATTCAAATCAAAATGTGTTTGTGTGCATCAGCTGTAAAAGTCGTGCAGCAGAGTATGACATTGTCGGAGGAGACCACCTTGGCTGTCACTTTTCATCCATCCTGCAGAGCACTGGGTTGCAGTACAGAGACTTCATCCATGTCAGCTTCCACAACCAGGTAGGAATTTCACCACTGGCTCCTGTCATGAATTCCCCTTTATGTTTAAAGTTTTCCTCGGTTTACTTTTTTAGAGGCCAGCACCTGTCCAACTGTCTCAGTTATTTAAAGTGCTCATCCATATTCTCTTTGTTGCAGATCTATGAGATCCCCTTTTATGTGGCTCTGGATCATAAGAGAGAGGCTGTTCTGGTGGCTGTCAGAGGAACACTGTCACTGAAGGTGAGCAGGGACTCCAACTGATCACTTTTTTGAGAATAGTAGAAAATAGAAAATACATTACTGTTTTATGTGTTTGCCAACATATTGTATTTTTATTTTGATGTATTCCCTTTCAAAAACGCATTGTTAGATGGTAGGATTCTCATTTGCTTATATTTAATCTGCTCATAGGAACATTAAAAAATATTACCGGACAACCATGGAAGTCTCAAATAGTACTATACAGTGGATTGAAAAAGTCTACACACCCCTGTTAAAATGATGTAAAAAATGAGATTTCAAAACTTGTTTCACCTTTAATGTGACTTGGAATTTGTAAAATTCAGTTTTGAAATGATTTATCTTATCTTATCTATCACAACATCATTCACACATTGCAAGCCATCTTGAAAAGATGGGTTTGATGAGTGATTTGAACTGGAAGAGATCAGTGCAGTCTCAAATGTGTTTGTGGAGAATGTGCCAGAGGGAGGGGGCAGCTATGGAGAAGGATCTGTTGCCCCAGTGCTTGGTCCTGAGTGATGGAGTCAGGAGGTTAGCATCAGAGGAGCATGGAGGGAGTGTGTCGATGGAGCAGGTCAGTGAGGTAGGAGGGGGCCTGGTTATGGAGGGTTTTGTAAGTGAGGAGAGGGACTTGGAATTGGATGTGTTGTGGGACAGAGAGACAGTGGAGGCTCTGGAGAACAGGGGTGATGTGATGGCGGGAGCAGGAATAGGTGAGCAGACGGGCAGCAGAGTTCTGGATGTATTGGAGTTTATTTAGGAGTTTGGATGGTAATGTATAAAGAATGTTGTT
>JAPZEB010000014.1:27596900-27614826 GCA_029783705.1 Chaetodon striatus | reverse complement strand
GCCACAATATTGTATCATCACACGGTGCCAAGTATCGATTTTTTTATTATAGAAATTATTAATATTATAAATACATATTTAAATTTTAGGTAGCCTACTTGAATAATATAATCAGTTGCCTTTTCAGTCCAATAGATACATTTTTTCCACAAAAAAAACTGAAGTAAGATGAACAGACTAAAAAAAATTCTTATTAAGTAAAACAGATGTTGACAAACTTTTCCTCTGGGGACATTATTTGCAGTTAAAAACTGGAAACAAATCGCAATATATAGCAGTATATTTTATCGCAATACTTCATCTAGCAACACGTTTAAAATTGCAATAATATTGTATCATGACTAAAGTATCATGATGATATTGTATCCTGGAGCCTCTGGTGATTCCCATCCTTAATATAAGTCAGTTTGCAGCCTTAGATCCTCAGGTAGAACCCTTCTGTCTTTTCCAAAGTCGCGGCTTTAATCTAAAGGTGACCATGCTTTTGCCATCAGGCCCATTGACTTTGGAACTACCTGTCTGAGGACATAAGGCTTGCAGAATCAGTGACCTCTTTTAAAATCTCTTCTTAAAACCCATCCAACTTTATAGACTTGCTTTTATGAGATGTTGTCTTATTGTTTGTATTTCTTTGTATGGTTTTTAATGCTTTTATTCTTGTTATTAGCATTTATCTATTTAACATTTTGCATCTTGAAGTTTTGCATCTTTTGTCCTCTTGTTTTAACATAATCTTAACTGTACCTTAAATTGTTTCGCTTTTGGATGGCCTTACCAATTGTCCTTCTGCTGTTATATTGCCTTCTGAGAATCCTGCTTTTGTTCTGTCTGTCAAAGCACTTTGTAAATTCTGTTTTCAGTTCAATTCAATTCAGTTCAATTCATTTGTAAAGCCCAATATCTCAAATCACAATATAATATTCTAAGATCGCAATGTGTTTTTGTGTTCCTGTGTTTGTAGGAGTATAAACTAGTCATCACTGGTCACAGTCTGGGTGCTGGCACAGCGTCAGTACTGGCTATCCTCTTGCGCAACTCCTACCCCACCCTGCAGTGCTACTCATTCTCTCCACCAGGGGGACTCCTGAGGTAAGGAAGATGAAACCATAACACTTGGTGCAAACAGCAGATAGTGGGTTGACCTGGGCTGCTCCCCTGGCTTTGAAGTAGATGTGTTACTTTGGATACAAAATGCTGCTAAGACACACAGTCACTATACATAGTGAAGACATACATGTTTGTTGGAAATGACTACAGGAGTTTAAGATTTCCTCTGTTCCTAGATGTTTTATTAAGACAAATAAAAATTATGATTTTACAGGTCTGACTTAAAATATGTAATGTTCACACGGAGTATAATGTATTCTGATATTTATTGGACTAATCTATGTTTTCTGTTCTGTATTTTCTCTATACAGTAAAGCCTTAGCTGATTACTCCAAAGACTTTGTGATCTCTGTTGTGCTGGGAAAGGATCTGGTTCCCAGGTAAGACTGATGGCTTTTTTTTTTAAACCATATACCTATTAGCTTTTAGAAAATATTGTTTAAACAAAGTTACAATTCTTGAAATATGAATATATCGTACATTGATACTGGTTAGATCCTTGTAGCAGTTTTGTTGATTGAGACATAATTAACTGTGGAACAGTGTAGATAAATATATGTTTGTGTGATAGCAGCGCTGCAGACTCTTGCCTTCAGAAGGCCAATATGAATGTGCTGTGGTGCACAGACTATTATAGACTACTGCGTGATGGAGACTCTATATTTGGCTCTGCCCTGTTATTACAGGCATAGAGAAGCAGAAAATGAGAGCAACTCACACGCTCCTTTTTCCTGTTTTCTTTTTAAGTTGTGTTTTTCCTTTGCAGTATTCCCTCTTTCTTTTAATCGTTTTTCTCTTTACAGATTGAGCATTCCCAATATGGAGGATCTGAAGCGAAGGATTCTTAAAATAGTTTCAAATTGCAATAAGCCAAAGGTAGGAACCATTTAAAGCACTTACATTGGCGCCAACTGTCAGTCACCTAAGTCTCTGTCAGTCTTTAAAATATTCTCTGTGTTTCAGTACCGCATCCTGCTACAGGGATGTTGGTACGAGTTGTTCGGAGGAGACCCAGATGACTTCCCGACTGAGATGGAAAACAGGAGGGAGGAGGAGCTTAGCCAGCCGCTGTTAGGGGAGGAGTCACTGATGATTCGCCATTCATCATCCTATCAGAGCTTGGCGTCAGACGACTCACCTGCCCACACTACCGCCCACTTACCTCTCTTCATACCAGGGCGTATTCTGCATATCACAGAAGATGGGCCATCACGGAGGTTTGCCCACACATACGTTTAATCTCTGAATTTCCTGAAAAGCTCTGGAAGCCCATTTCTGTCAGTGAAATGGAAAAAAAACAACTGTTGTTATGATCAAAAAACTTTATCGAAATAATGAGTTAGTGTTTCAAGAAATGCTCTCAAAATAATGAGTTACTATCCCACAATAATCAGAAACATTCTCAAAATAATGAGAAATGTTCTCAAAATAATTACAAACGTTATCAAAATAATGAGTTAGTGTCTCTAAATAATGAGAAACGTATTCAAAATATTGAGAAACATTCTAAAAATAATGAGTTAATATCTCAAAATAATGAGAAACTTTTTCAAAAATATTGACAAATGTTCTCAAAATAATGAGAAACTTTTTCAAAATAATGAGTTAGTATCTCAAAATAATGAGGAACATTTTCAAAGATATTGAGAAATGTTCTCAAAATAAAGAATTAGTATCTCAAAATAAGTTATTTTCTTTAAAATGATGAGAAATACTTGATTGTATTAGATGAGAAATGATTGAGATACTAACTCATTTTGACACACTAAGTCATTTCAAGATACTTATTTCTTATTTTGAGAAAGTTTCTCATTATAATATGTAATGATAACATAATATGACATAGGATTTTTTTTATTTTATCACACTAGTGGATATGGGCTTCCATACCTAACAGATTTACCCCAAATACAGGCTGATGGAATATGTGTTTATGTGCTGCCTAACAATTATTAGAAACAGAATGTAGGGAACGCTTCAACATCTCCCACCTGACTTAATAAAATGTATAACTATGTCAACACAAGCAGCAAACAGTACAGTAAATGGTGACTAATCTTATTGAATACACGTATATACTTGAACTATCACTTATTTCTTCAGGACTTCCACTCCACCTGAAAATCCCAGCTCAATTCATCACCTGTGACTCATGTTTGTCCTTTCAGTGCTTGAACTTTCGACTAAATCTTCAGCTCCTTTCATTACTTCATGCTTCATTTGCTCAAACCTGTTTCAGTTCTTCTATTTCTATTTTAACTTTTCTCAGTTATTGTATTTTGACTGCCAGTTCAACTACAGCTTTCAGTGTTTGAGATATTTTAAATATTTCAGCTGCATGTTTTTAGTAATTTTAATACACATACGCATGTTTGATGTTTTTGGATGCCGGCAGTCACTTGGACAATGCTAGCACACCTGTATCAACAGATTGCACAACCAGTGTTGAGTGTAAAGAGGCTTCAGACTCATTGTGAGTTGGATTCGCCACAAAATTCGTTCTTTCTCTCTCTTTTCCTCAGATCCTGCTTTTCCCAGGTCCGCTACCGTGCAGACTGGTCCAATGAAATGGCGTTCAGGAGTATTTTGATCAGTCCTAGGATGCTTGCAGATCACATGCCTGACATTTTGCTCCGAGCACTCCGAAGTCTGACCAGCGACAAGCCCTACACCCTCTGCCCGTCGTCTTTAAACAACAGCCAGCACAATACTATCTGAAATGTGTAATAAAGACTTTGACTCCTTATGTCTGTGCTCCCAGACTCTACAGTATTTTAAGCCCACTTCTGTTTATATGTTTGATTTTCTCCACACCTGATCCAGGATCAAATGCATTACGCTCCTCATTTGCATTTTGTTTGCAGGCCTGATCCTAAAGCCCTTCTTTTAATGAAGACATTTGGAAACTGGATTGTAATGATGATGGAATACATGAAACCATAGAGATTTACCTGCTGAGAGCTCCATGAATGATCAGTTATCAAGTAGGGCCACAAGTACTATGTTAAATTGCACTTTTATCTATTTAATTCAAATAATTTGTTTTATTTCAACTCTCTTGAGTTACTCTATGAGCAACTTTATGCCATGATCTTTGAATGTGCGTTGTGTACAATATTTGACAGTGCTGCTGTTTTACTGTGTTCTACATTTAATGTTTGTGTGAGTGCTGTGTGCCTGGTAGAGTCCGCCCTGTGGTCACTGAAAGTGTCAGACGCTGTCTTCCTTATCTTTGGAGACGACTGAAGAGCAGTCTGATCCAGGATGTGAGGATTTAAGGGTAACTTTTACCTCCAAAAGTGCACTGAAGCATTTCGTCTTTATTGTATAGTAACTGTAGTTAGTCCGTCTTGTGTTTAATGTCTTGAAACATCAGGGTGAACAGTGCCTATGCATTACAGAAAAAGAAGTCAGCAGGATTGCTTTACAGAAAAAGAGTGATGAGTGCAGTGTTTTTACACTAAGTTCAGCATTTTCTACAATGCAGTTTGAATAGCGCATGATGTTCTGCAAAAAAAAAAAAAGAAGATAGATGTAAGAGGGAAAAAGATTGTACTTATCAAATGTGTGGGAATCTGTTTACTTGCCATGAATATTACATCTTTTTTCCAAGTAATATATAATATTAAAGTTTGACTCAACTGATGCCTGCATAACTGTTTCACATTTCAAATAGACTGCATTGGACTCCTTGATGCAAATAAAAAAATCTTGTGAAGCACACTTATCATCTTTTGATTTTGTTTTCCTAATAGGAGGAATACAAGCACTTCCTAAACTCAGCAACAGCAACCTGTTGAACTCAATGCAAGTGAACTAAATTTGGAGGAAAAATGTATAAAGCTAAAAAAAATTGGATTAAACTCTTGCCTAAGGCCATATGAGTCAGTGGGAGGGGGTGTAAATAATTATGAAATGTCTCCAATGAATAGATCACTAAGGATTAGCTACAGTTTTTACTCCCTATCCTTCATCAGCCCTGTTTAGCATGTGACGTAAGCGTCACGTCCCGTCACAACACATGACATCTTCGAGTGATCCTCGTAAGCTCCTATTTCCGAACTCGGAGATGGTGAATTTCAGTACGCATAGTTTGTACAATATCAAATATGGCTCAACAGTGTCTCTCTGCTTTTGACTTGAAATCAAGTGGCAGGCCTAGACAATTTCTTTGTACGGCAGCTTTGGAATGAAAGAGAGGAAATGTATGGTAGTCCAGTGACTGAAATTAATTTGCGTGGTACCTAAGTGTGAAAAAAGTGTAACATTTAATCATTAGAAACGCACATGATCCTTACGTCTGTACAGAAAAATATAGCTATGAATAATTACTTTGGATTTCTTCTAAACAGTTGTTGATTTGGTTTGTTCTCCGCCCCTTAAACGTCACCTAACAGCCACTATATATCAGCAACAGGACAGATAAAACCATTCTTTTAGCTTTAACAGCATAAACTAATGAGCTGATAGTGTTCATTTTTACAGTTTGTTGCCACTCATTTGCCGTATTGAAGCATTCTAATATTTTTTTGCAACATAGTGTTGCTTTATATGCTTTTGTGTGCACTTTTGGCTTTGGCGTTTTGCAGATTTACACATATATTGCATATCCGGTTACTACTGAGATAGGTGAAAACGAAAAGAATACATATGCTTTATACTTGATTAATGTTTTCCTTGCCTTAAACTACAACCCGACGTCTTTTTTCAGTGTTTACTAGTTTGCTATGCCGTTTAACTGCGTGAATAAACATTTCTCCGACAGCACTTGAAGGCAGCAGCAGGAGCTCATCTGTTGGACAGGGAAACTAATCAGGAGCCAAGTAAAGACTTTTCAGTAGTGCTAGCTACTAAGCTAGCGAGATTTTAAAGTCAGCCGTCCAGACGACCAAGGAAAACAGACGTTGTTTATGAAGTGCAGTGTCTCTTCTGTACAGTACACAACATTCGAGCTATGTTTTAGAAACACCGTTTTGTTGCGCTGAAAGTAGCAAGGCGGACAGCCTCTGGCCAGCTGAAGCTTGCGGCTAGCTCATTAACGTTAGCTGGGAAAGAAGTGCAAGTGGAGGCAAGAAAATGGAGCTGGACGACGTAGTCCTGTATCAGGACGACTCCGGCAACTCTGCCATGATGTCCGAGCGGGTCTCAGGTCTGGCCAGTTCGATTTACCGTGAGTTTGAACGGCTAATCGAAAGATACGACGAGGACGTAGTGAAAGAGCTGATGCCGCTGGTCGTCGCCGTGCTGGAGAACTTGGACTCGGTGTTCGCTGTCAACCAGGAGCACGAAGTGGAGCTGGAGCTGCTGAAGGAGGACAACGAGCAACTGGTCACCCAGTATGAACGAGAGAAGTCACTGAGGAAACACACAGAGGAGGTGGGTTTCACCACCGCACTGCCAAACTAATTCACAAACCAGATTATAGATTAGAGCCTCGTATTATGTACTTTGGCATGAAAAGATTAAATGCCAAACCCAATTCGGAAATCTGGCAATTCACTGTTGCGATGCTTATCAACTTCTCATTTATCACGAATTAGTACTTTTTGTAAAATATATAATCCACTCTTTCATTCGGCGTACGTACAGACCCCAACAAAGTAGTATTTAGATGGAGAATTACTTTATAAATGGGTTGTTGATACTTGCCATGGCCCATAATCGGGCATTTTGGCGGAGGAAAAGTGAGGCAATAGCAACTCGAAATCTTGTTTCTTAAAAATGAAAGCTTAATGGGCTGGGTGTTTTTTGAACGACCAGTCTTGAGTTTCCAAAAGACGTTAAAACAGACAGCCTTACCAGGGCTGACAATTTACCGGAGCACAAATATGACATCTGAAGCACACACTGTACTTTGGCTGCAAGTTTATGCCACCATGGAGAGCAGCCACATTTGTGACCCACAGTTGCAGATAATGCGCACCACTGTAGCTTAGCTTGTAATACCCCAACATTCATTACCAATCAAAACAGCGATTTGTTTCTAAGGTGGTTGCTTTTTGCCCCCTCCAGTAAATACAACTTTAAACCTCAGTGATCACATTCAGCTTCATGACTAATGGCAACCTGACTGTCCCCTCATTTGGTTCAAACCCAGATGACACACCTTTTGCCATGCTCCTCATTGCTTCACCACCACTGTGCAGTCTGTGTTTGGACAGTGACACATTTATATTGGCACACTGGGTCGCTGTTGAAACTTAAGTGTGTGTTTACATCGTTATTGGGTCAGTGGCAGACCTAGTTTTGTTCTAGTGAACTTTATGAAAATGTGGGTGATACTTAAAAGAACAGCTACTGTTCTGCAGTGCTCATCCAGTCTGAAATCTTGAATGCAAGGAGATTAAGCTTGTGTTAAATCCATGGTAGCAACAGGCTCTGATGAGATGGAAGGTGTAGGATCCATAGTATTAGGCCTGTTTGACTAGTTTAAGTAGCCTGTTAGCACAAACTCCCAAAGCTCAGATTTGTTTCTGTACACACGTGCATGTGCTTTTCCCTCCCACTGTCATTACCCATTGTTAGGTGTGAGTGAGTATACACTGAGTTGCCTTCTCAACCAAAAGTCCAAGTCAGTAATCACAACAGGTTGCCCACAGTAACATTGTTGTGGTGAGTCTGGATAATACAGGTGATAATGAGATTGGTTGCAAAATATCTGTGACATACAGCAACACGTGTATAAATAAAGAGGAAAGAATATCTCTAAAATGCTAAGATTTTCTATAAAGATGGGCTGGTATGCCAGAAAGCAGGACAGTTCCACAACTATAATGTTTTTATAGGAATCCTATAATCTAAAGCCATTAGTAGTTATAAAAAGGAACAGAAATAAAAGTTTTAAAGAGATGATAAATCTAAACCAGAGTGACATCACACTGTATGAAAAAAGCTACAGAGAAATAGCCGTCTTTGCCCTTTTAACCAGGTATACCAAACTAGAATTGGCCATAGTGTTCAAAAAAATCTGTCAAGATATCCACAAAGGTGCCTTGAAAGAAGTTCAGTGACTGAAATCACTTGTTTAATGAGCCCTTTACCCTCTATTGGCAATTTTATATATTCACCTTTAAAAATCATTTGCAATAGGATGGAGCTATATTCTAGTCCTTGGTGTCCAGGTGGTGATGGAATTTGTAGCTCCTGTACTTTGCCATGACTGACTATAACTGTAACAATTTGTTTAATAATAGAGAATCACCTAAATACGATTGCTTTAATATTTATATGCTTAAGATTTAAAAGTACTCTGTTGAGTGACTGCTGCAGTCAGCTGAATATCTTTCTGCTTAGTCACAGTTCCAAAAATCATGTGGTTACAGCTGAAACAAGTCACTAAGCTGCTGTTTGAATGTTACATGTATTATTATTCTCATGCAGTAGGACCCTTGAATGCATGGTTTGTTCTTTACAGCTCATGATCAATACTGTGTGCAAGACTTGAAGTTCAAGGACTACTTAATAGGCTTTATAAGAAAACACCCAACATAAATCTAAACGTTTTTCCCCAGAAAATAATAACTAAAACTAAAAATGCAGCCTGAAAACCAAAACCAAACAGAAGCTGAGATCCAGTATTCGAAAATGAATCTATATATATATATTTTATAATCTATAATTTCCCCCACTGTCCTTTTAATCAAAACCGATTGTGTCACAATATGTATCTAGATATTGCTGCGAAGCGACATAGCATATTTTTCTACGACTAAAGCTGAAACCCACAGTATTCCCCCCTTAGGGAGATAGTATGGATCTTTTGAAATGGGGTTGTTTGAGGTACTTATATGTAGTCAGTGAATGGTGGTTTACATGCCTCCAGTTTGGAGAAGCAGACAGGACAGGAGCAGTGCCATGGAAGCTAAGAAGTGTACTGCTGTGGATGGGGGGCAGCAGCAGAACATATTTTAGCCATCTAAAAAAGTCCCACTTAAAAAAATCAATATCAGTTTAAGTGAACACTCTTTTAAAAATATTTTCAATGCTTTACCTTGCTGCAGACATCCCTTTCCGACAGGGAAGCCATTAACTGATTCAGTTCTCCATCAATGCTCTTGTCAAAGCCGCCAGACTCCATTGACAAAAACAGTAATTTCAGCTTACTGACCACGGGAGCAGTCTACCGCTGCCTCAATCAGTTCGTTTGTTTGTGTAAATCTCTGACTTAGGTGAATCTGAACTAAGCTTTTTAAATGCCAAAGGCACACAATAACACAAACAAACCCACTGATTGGGGTAGCAGTAGAACGACAGCTCCTGTGTTGAGCAATGTAAATTACTGTTTTCTCAATGGAGTCTGGCTTTGAAGAGAGCGACGAACTGGCTCTAGTTCCCCATTAGAAATTGCTGTCTAACAGCAAGGTAAAACAGTGAAATTCTGAGTAGGAAGTCACACCTCTATGTACATGTGCAGTTTTTGCCACTCCTCAGTATTTTCCAAGTTGTTGACATTCCACTTGACAGTTAAATGTTGAATGACAAGCGTAACAGGTCACAAAGCAGGGTGTTAATAATTTATGTCATGTCGTAACATGTTGCTAAAGCTTTTAGAAATCCCAGCACACATGGGAATTTCCATTGGTATGCTATAGGCTTTTACATTTGTCTTCTTCCCTCTTGCTACTATGTGTAAAATACCTCATCCCTGGTAGAAGTAGCTCTTCACTCAGCCAGGTCTCCAGTTAGCTTACATGTTGATGTGATGATCTGTAATGTTCTCATGCTAAGATGATGTCATAGGTCTTGTCCTTTGACTCTACATCCTCTCAATAGGAGGGGTCAGCTTCTGTGCATGTAACTGTGGGAAGTTGAATGAACAGTCACAATTCAGGATGTGGCATTTATGGCTATAGGAGGTCACAACTGTGCCAGGATGAGGTTAATGAGCAGAGCTGTTCACTATACCAACCATCATATTCAGACTTGTTAATATCAGTGTTTTGGTACTGCCACAAAAAATATTCTTTTTTGATAAGTATACTGACTTAGATTAGAAAATATCTGATTAAAGAATAAATCTACAGTTTAAAAATCTGACTAAATATTTTGATGCTGAGGATTAAACGTTTGTTTTGAATTTCATTCTGATAATTGTTTAAATAGATATTTAACTTTGAAAATAAACCTTATTGAAGCAAATATACAGCTAGTAACCAACAATTGCTTTCCTTGTGTATGTGTTTATAGGGTGATTTTAAAAAAGATAGTGTTTCCATAAAAGTATTTTTATGCGCAAATTGAAGTATCACATCAGAAAAGCTGTATGACAATGGCAGAATTATCCTCCAGACATTCCCATAATCACAGGATTTGTCCTCATCTCTGGACAGCATGAAACATGGCCAATACTAGCTGACACGAAAGAACTATTAAGACTTAACAAATAAAACTAATTCCTGAAGATCTCTCTCCATTTGTTTCATAGATGGGTCACATGGTTACTTGTTTTGTGTCTAGTTTGCAACCTCCTCTTCTTCTACTCTGTTTTCTGGCAGATTACTGCCATGTGTAAGCGTAGTCTATACTGCCAACTTCTGACGAATGTATGTTTTGTGTAGCCTGATTTATGTGTTCTAAACCAGTTGATGGAAACCTGCCTAATCTGAATTTCTTTTTTGCAACTTTTGAAAAGTTTATCTAAAATTTGCTTTACAATTGAATGGAAAGAGGACTGATAATCAAATGAAAACATTGTAAATATACCATAGAAGTTGATGGATTTGATCAAGTAAAACTAATGGCCCTGACACACCAAGCTGACTGTTGGCAGTTGGTGAATGTCTATGGCCCTTGTAGCTGCAGTGTGTCCTGCACCGTTGCCCCACTTTGGCTTTCAGCATGTTGACTTGGTGGCGGCGACTGTAAGGCCCATCATTGAATAAAATCACTCTGATTGTCAGTTTAGCTGAGCACACAAGAAGAGAAACGGAAGTGAGGAAAGTAAACCGACAGTTTAAGTCAAGAGGGAGTGAGACCAAAACAAACTTCTTTAATGATGTAAGGTTATTTTTCTTTAGCCATTAAGCTCTTCAGCAGAAATATTCCCTAATGGTTTGTGTTAATGTTCACTGGCACACGGTTAATATGTTTTGTTTTTGTGTTGTTAATGTGCTAACTGGCTAACTAGCATCAAGACAGTCTTCTGGTTTCCCTTTTTGTATGACGCAGACTACAGCGGTCTGTTGGTGTGAAGAGTTACTTGCTGCCACGCAAGGGCAAATCGTACATGCATGCTGGCTGTCAACTGTAGTCTTTGCTGTGTGTTCATGTGCAACTTTTTGGCTGTGGCACAGGCAATGTGAGGTGACGCAGCAAGGATTTTTCGTCATAGCTAGCTCTCTGAAGTTGGTTGGTGTGTCTGGGCTTTTCTATCAAGAATTGCTGTCATGTTCAGCGAATCCACACAGTACATCTTTTTTAAATAATGTAAATCAAGAATAGGTATGATCAGCAATAAATCCCAACAGTTAAAGCCACTGTTTTGGCAAAAACAAAAAAAATGCAGCAGCATTTATCTGAACTCTTCACAAAGTGTACAGTTCATACTAATTCCTTTAAGTCTCTGTAAATAATGATTGGTTGTAATTGTATTACGCTGGGAACATCTTTGGTGCGAAACATTCCTTGCTGTGGTATTTTTAGTTAACTCCTGTGAGGTCATTATCATTGATGGACCAGTACAGCTGTATGGACAGCGGTATCTTTATCCTTGCTGAAGTTTGACCTTGTGTGGGTAGTACCATTCATTGTCTCTTCAGTCATCCAGGGTGGCTACTGTTGTTTGTTGATACTGCTAGGGTCTTCTGTTTATCTGCAAGAAGTTACTGTAGCTCCAGCCAGAAACTTGACATGGATCACTGGAGGATATTTGTTGGGAAAGAACTTTCAGATATTGGGGCATTTATTCAAAATAACATCTAATAGGTCATTTGGCAGAATGTAAAATGTCACTCCTAGACATTAGCAAAATGACATTGTATTTGAAAGTATGGTGGATATCACTGATAGAAGAAAATAAGACAGATGATGGCCAGTTGTTTTTGTGGACGTACACCTTTACACTCCATTGCAGTCCAGTTTTATAGCAGTGGAGATATGCAGAAATCATGACCTCTGTGAGCGCACCTACATGAAGAGACACACAAGCATACACCCAGAATTTCCACAGTATCTTCATTTCATTATCCCTCAGTCACTTGGACAGCAGTGACTAAGTTTATAGCAGTTGCATTTCGCATGGTTAAACTTGAAGAAAATCCATAACACACTCAGACTGTTTAAATGCAAAGCAACTTCCAACAAAGCAGCTACTTACTCAATGGAGGCGAATGAGTTGCATGGCACAGACTCAAGTACTAAGCTGCTCAACTGGGCAACAAGTCACTCTGGAAGCAAAGTAGTGGATTAATCTCACCAAACAAACACACTGTGTGAGCCAAGTCCTGCTTTTCGCTGCTCCATGCCCTGAGGAATACCGTCTCTTAGTAGTTTGTCTCACCAGAGGGGAGGAAAAGGCAAGGCAGGAAATTCTTGGGGAAAAACAGCACTTCCCTCAGTTCTTTGGTCCACTCAGGGTCGTCTGCTGACCTATAAAAGACCACAGCCTACTTATATATATATATATAATGCCAGCTGATAGATCATCATGGATCATTAACATGGAGAGCAAGAGTATTGGTATATGGTAATATGTTGCCTCATATGACTTGAGGAAAATGGTGGCTTAAGATTAGAAAGACAGAAACATGAGTGAAATTTACTATACTCCTGTCATATTTGTCTGAGTTGTTTATACAATGTGTGGATGTCTCGTGTACTGCGGGCATATCTACCCATGGATACAAATAAAGTAACCTGACCTGACCTGTTTTTAGCCGTGCTCGCAGCGTTGCTCTAGGGATGGCAGAGTCAGGTCACTCTATGACTCACTTCCAGAATGAAATATCTCAGTAACTATTGGATGGATTGCTAGGAAAATTTGTAGACGGACATACATGGTCCTCAGAGGATGAATCATACTGACTTTGGGGATCCCCTGAGTTGTACTCTTGTCAAGTGTAGTGTTGTCACAATCCTGGAATTTCTAACTATGACACAATACCAGAAAAATATATCAGTATTCAATATCTTTTTTGACAACCATGGGAAAAAATTGACACAGCAATTACATTTTTTAATTAAAAGATAAATATAACAAGGCTATAACATGACAACCACAATCTTTCTTTTTTTGCTTAGTAGCAGTAACAAGCAAAATGACTGTAGTAAACGTTAATAGTAAGTGAGAGAGAGACAGCACAGCTACTTCAGGTGTTTGGATACTGCAGAAAATGAGTATTCAAACTGATCAAATATTTAGAGTCTATATGCATTGGTAAAGCTATGATTTTTTTTTACACTAATCAGGTTTACTTTGTATTTAGTACTTAGTAGGGATGGGCATGAGCACTCAAGCACTTGATTTGAACATCAACACTTGTCAACGCATATTTTTTATTATTATTTTTCCTTTGTCAAAGAAAAAAATTATATGATAACTATCATTACAATGTAAATTGACACTGTTTTACATTTTAGTAGATGTGTTTTGGACAGGTCGCAGTGATGTAACTTCTTTGCTATGAGGGCCTGTAGATATTCATAGCAATAATACATCCGTGTAGCTGCAGATAATGTTCAGTGTTTTCAGTCTGGCATCTCTCGATCTTCACCTGCCCCGTTGAGTTCAGTTCAGTTGAACTCAAGTTTGTTTGCCCCCTAAGTGCAGTTCATTTTGGCAGGGGTGCAGTCGCACTCCGGTGCGCACCAAAACAACTGTACCGACTTCTTGAATAGGTGGTCATGGTCTGGTTACAAACAGGTTGGGTGCGGTTCGTTTGTGGTGAGAACATGTTCTAACCTTGATCCGGACCAACTGCAGTCGCATTACACATTGTGGGTTAAACAGGCATGAGCATGTTACTGTCCTGGAGGATTATTAATGTGCACCCAGTGTATCAAAACTTTGTTTTCTAGTTGGAGCTGGGCCTCATTTTTCTCTGCAAGGCATTTTATCTGGTCCGCTTTTCAATGCTGCCGTGAGAACACTAAACAACTCTAGGCAATTATGCAACTTACAGTTACTAGTTACAAAACTAGTCCCTGATTCAGACCAAAGCAAGTGACCTCTAGGTCTGAAAGCATCCTAACATTACAGGCAGAATGGTGACCAGGCATAAGAGTATTGTTTTCAACAAAATAAACCAAATTTATGGGTAGTGCAAGCTCTCTAATGTTAAACTTGCATATCATAGCTAATTTCGTCAGCCTGTGCATCACAGATGGTTAGGCTAACCCTAACCCCTACGTTCATTTTTATTTCAGGTTTTCATTTCGGACCCTATTTTTTGTTGGGTTTTTTTTGTTGCTTTTTTTGTTTTGAGTGTACTTGATAACTTGATAATAGTTTATTGTGAGTACTCGAAGAGGGAAATTACTTAAAATGCCCATCCTTACTTGAAAGCTGATGTTAGCATGCTAACTCTCTTAACTAGGATGGAAACAGGGTAAATATTAAACCTTCTAAACATCAGAGTGTTGCATTGTCATTGTGAGGATGTTAGTTAGAATGTAGCTCAAAGCAACACTAAGCCCAAGTACAGTCTCAAAGAGCTGCCAGCATTGACGTAGACACAGGCAGTAGATTTCTCAGCAGCTATGACCGTGGTGTTAATATGCACAGCCTTTGGCTAACCCCTTTTAGAAGTCACTTGATAGCAGAAGCTGTGATTTGCAGTAGGGTCTGTTTTTCTAAACAAAAATGGTTGCATTGTTGGTAACATCCATATTGATAAGCATGTAATTATAAAGGAGTTATCCTACTGAATACGCTGCAGCAGTTCTTCTGTCACTTCATTGCGTCTGATAGCCAAGGCCTTACACACCCTGTTTTCTCAAATGTCCCAGTAGCAACCCACAGCCAAAAACACTAAAAGGAGTTGATTTCACTCTCTGTCAATTGAGTGTCAATACAGTGGAGCCCTGTCTGTGTGGCTGTGCACGCACTTGTGCTGGAGCCACATGTGTTTGTGTGTGTGTTGGCACTCGTGGACAAAGGGTGCATTATACATGCAGCGTAGGGGGAAGAGTGCACGTTAAAACGCTGGAACACTCATTCTCTGGAGCGTTGTCATATGCAGCAGCCTCCTTCCTGGGTCATATGATGAGCAGCAGTGTGAGAGGGGAAGCTGTTTGGAGTTGTTCTGACAAATGTGTTGATACCGTGGAGGGGTATTGTCAACATGTGTCATACATACAGTATGCTAGTCTTTAATGGCGTTAATTGGCGTGAATCTGAGGAGAATCTGGCATTTTAAAAAAAAATCATTTTCCCATCAGCAGTTTGAAATGATCAGAAACTTAAGACTGTAACTGTTTAGCTTGGCTCTGTGTTGTAGTTATGTGCCATTGCAGATTAGGGGGCACCCCCCACTATGAAACCTCCCGTCTGTAGTCTAGCCCAATGCTATGTTAATGCTCTTAGTAGATTAAGATGGGAAATGCTGTGTTACTACCAATAACTCAGTTCTTGAGATGCTCCCTGGGCCTTTCAGACCCCACTGGACCCTCCGTAAGCCTCTCAGCCTCAAGCCTCCAGTAACCCCCCCCCCATGTGGGTGAGGTAAAAAGTGCACATTCATGCAAACTAACTGAAATTTGACAATAAGGGAAAATCTATTCACTTCTTTGTATTTGCCAGACATCACATTCAAAGGTAATAAATGGCAAATCAAGTGCCTTTTACTGAAATAGCTTTGAGAGCCCTAAGGCAGAAAAAAACACCGCAGACCATCAATGACTGAATTGTATTTTTAAAAAAGAATAAAAACAGCCTTGGTGCAAAGAGTGCGTTCATAAAAGCATCTTGAAGAAACACCTTTGTTAGACACCTCCAGTGTAAATGTGATGTGCATATAAAGAAGAGGCTGTTTGTTACACAGAGCTCAGGTGATCCTTATCTCCTTACATATGACACCCACTCCCTGCCCAGGGCCCAACTTCAGGGCGTCTGATCCACAGCGAGCACCCACATCACAAGACTGCATGTTTACAAGCATGGGAGAGTCTTAGCCTGTCATCAGACACCTGACTGAGTAATCAGCTGTGGTATCAATAAATGGGCCTCCAATAACAAAAGCAACCAAGCAAGAGAGCAACAAAGACACGTATTATTCTTATTTTTAGAGTTCCAGGCTATAGCCATCAGCCCATGAGAGCACAATTTATCAAAATGTTATTAAAATGGCAAGAAGGCCAAGAGCAGTATTCAAATTGCAGAAGCTGCAATTATTTGATACAGGTATAATGTGTCACAATATACCATTGTAAACAAAGCATTGAGGTGTTACAGAGAGGCCAGAAATCCTTTTCCAGGTGTGAGGCAACATGCTTGTTTGGTACAGACCCCAGCAAAATCCCATTGTAATTTTTATAGTTTTTTCAGTGAAAATTAAATGCAAAATTAACCATTCCCACTTAAACCACAACTCGTATTGCCATCTGTCAAAATAATTGCAATATGATTTTTTTTTTTTGTGTATTCTGCAACTAATGATTATGTTTGCTATCAATTAATCACTAGATTATTTTCTTGATTCATTGTTTGGGCCACATATCATTAAAAAACAATGACAAAAACCTGTTACAATATCCTAGAGACTAAATTGACTCCATGAAACTTGTCTAACCAACATTTCAAAATCCAAAAATATTAAATTTACTATAATATAAGACCAAGGAAACACTAAATTCTCACCTTTTAGAGCCTGGAAATATCAGGCTCTTATTTTTTCTTAAAAAATGATTTAATAGCTCCTGATGAATTTTCTGTCGATCACCTAATTGGTTGACTAGTTGTGTAGCCCTCCTTCACATTTACTTGTTAAGACAGTTTGAATGTTCACACTAATGTCAGACTTCTGTTGTTGAGAAAGCTGGCTGATAGGTATGTCAGTGCACTGTCATATCTAGGAAGTGGAGCAAATATCTCTGTGTTTTATTGTACTATTACACTGGGTCTATAGTTATGAAATTTTCCATTCTTTTTGTCTCTAAGTTCTGCTGCAAGGGCTAATTCACATACAGTCTTATTTTATTACATATTTTTAGTGTGCGTCACCAGTGTTTTCAGGTTGTGTTAATATCTGCATTTACTTTGTTCTAGTTTCTCCCTTTTTTTTCTTGATACTTGTGTCTTCAGAGACCCACTTTTGTGGCAGAGCTCATTAAAAGTTTAATCGAATCCAATCTATTAACAAACAGTGTAAATTGCCATCAGGGAGCAGTGGTTGACCCACCATTAAATGGATTACATTTTGGTGTAATGGTTGGTTTGTGGCTGGAGACAGTTTCAGAAGCTGCCTAGAAGCCCCAGGTGTCTGCTCTGTCTCTGTCACTTTCTGAGATAGATAAAGTAACAGATTATTACTAATATTTTTATCTCCATAATAATTTATTGTGCATGTTGGTCTTTAGAGTGAACCCAGTGTGCTGTTTACTAGTTTATCCAGTCTCTCCTGATATAAATACAGTCACAGTTTTGAGTCCTAGATCCCCTGAGAGGACTGAGGTTAGTAACAGCGGCTGCCGTGAAGATTGAAAAAACAACGTTGACATTGATATCGACTGTTACTAACTTGCCCAGGAAACTGTGTTTACACACACACACACACACACACACACACACACACACACCCACACACACCCACACACACACACACACACACACACAAACACTTTTTATGTCTGTTCAGAAGTTTTTTTTTCAAACTCAGATAACTGT
>JAPZEB010000014.1:27572614-27594104 GCA_029783705.1 Chaetodon striatus | reverse complement strand
ATAATAATTCAGCCCCCATACAGTTGTCATGAATGTTGAAATTAGTTATAGAGACCAAGGCTGTACCAGGAGCCAGCTTTCAACAGCCATTCAAGGAGCTGTAGTTTTTGGCACCTCCACGTTAGCTTCATTTTTCAGCCTTGGAGGTTGCCACTTGGGGAAAAACACATTGTAATATAATCACTATTAGGAACTCAATATTTTGGGACAAAAAACACTCAGTGACTGAGGTTGACTGTGGTTTAAGTATTTTTTTAAGTGTAGAGTGATACTTTGCTTTAAGACAGTGGTTCCCAACAGGTCTGGCCACAAGGTCCAGATTTCTTCTTAGTCTTTAGTTCAAGGTCCAGTTGAATGCATTCATTATCATACTTGCATTTGGCCATGTCATTGAGCTAGTTTGCTGTCTCTGTCAAGTAGTTGTCCATTAGTCACTCTCTCTACAGCGGGAAACTGCACTTCAAAATATTTTTTGTACTCAAAAATAAAGTGTTTTTACAAACTATTCCAGTAACCAGTCCATTCAGATTGAATTCGCGACCCACTTTTGGACCATGACCCACCAGTTAGGAACCATGTTGACATTTACGGCCAGGAAACTTTATGAAATAAATGCCACTCTATTGATTTCAAGTACAAATATCTCCCCTGCCATTAAACTCACCCTGTTATTAGGAGACTTTACAGCTCAGTAGAAATTGGATTTCAAGACTTGACAAGGTGTGTTTTTATGTGCTTGTCTGCAGTGTGTAAGTGATTCTCCATGTCCTCAACCCTGTATTGGAGCAGTTTTAACCACTCTACTCCCACACATGTATATCATCCCTGCAGGCAAGAGGTAGAAATGGGTCAGGGAACGTGTCTCAGCAGAGAAATCGAGCAAAGAATGAATGCAGGCAAAGGAGAACTTGAAAGCAACTGTGAAGCTGTTCAAAATGTAGGTAGGTGGGTGTTTGTAGGTAAAGATTAGTGTTATAAGAGGATTTTGACATGAAATGGTAAGACAAAGTATGGTAGGGAGACTCTTATTGTAAACTGCAGGTAGGAATTCTACTAGAATTCAGTGGGTTGGATAGAGGATGATGTGGATGTGTAAGTCAGAGCTGTAGGCTGGCTTTTGTCAGATTAATCTCCGTCGATGGGATGATGAGCTGCATGATTAATTGCGCACTTGCAGAGCAGATTATGCGTCCTGCAGGGGGCCGGGAAGTCAGTACAACTTCCCAAGTTAATATGATAATTTCAGTTGTCAATAGGTTAATGCTATTTGTATTAGCCAATCTGTGGTTTGCAAAGTTCACCCTGTCTGTTTAATTAGTTTTTCCTTCGTGATTCTTTAGTATTTTGATGAATTGATATTGCCGTCTACCTTCACAAACCGCCCAAGGCCACAGAGAAGCACCTCCATGATGGTGCTCACACCATGCCTCCTTGTGGCGAAGGTTTGGTTCTGCCAAGGTGCAGTGTTTGGTTTATGGCAAATGAAGATGAGGTGTAATGGTCAACAGGCTCCATAACCTTATCAGACCATAAAATCTCCTTTCCCTTGGTCTCAAAGTCTTCCACTTGCCTTATGGTAAACACAAGTCCAGATGTCATATGTTTTTATTCATCAGTGGCTTTTTCTTTTACACTGTGGTAAACACCAGGGCAACAGTTGTATCGCAGGGTCTCCCATGCCAGTCAGCGGACCCTGTAGATTCTTCATTGTCTACGGCTAGCTGTAGGCTCGCGTCACATCGCCAGACTTATCTTGTTCTGTGCCAGTGCTAGAGAAAGTTCTGACATAATTCTGCATGATAAAACACTCTGGGCTTTTTCATATTTCTTTTAACTAATCACAGTTGTCTTGTGCGGCACGAAGCCCAGGATGCAGCAACAGTGGTCTTGCAAAATACTTTTGGGACGGAACTTGTGTTGGTGGAACATTTGCTTGTGGGGAGGCGGGCTCCGGCATTAAAATGGCTAAATCCCTGTAAAAGAAAATGGCATATAAAAGATGCTTTTGCACGTAGGTTGCTAGCTCAGAGGTTGTTGTTGTTGTTTCACACAAAGCACTAAAACTGGGATTTTGAAAACGGTAACATCTGAGATAGGCAGCCAGTGACAGGCTTTATACCCACAGTCTACATCCTGTGTGTCAGACTAGCTTGAGGCAGATTTACAGCTGTTATATTTTTGTGAGGGGTTTTTAGTAGCCCGGGCATTTCATTGTCTCCTTCCTCTGATTGGTTCTTTTCAACAATGTATGTATTTTATAATAATTTGTCCTCATGATGTGTTTTTTGAGCCACACCAGTAACATAGCTCTATAGATGACTATGTTGTCATTTGGTCAGTCAGCCACTTCAGTCCATACTTAAATACCTTTACAACTATAGAGGTTGTACCCTAATGACTGTCATGAACCTCTGACTTTTCATCTAGCACCACCATGAGGTGGAATTTTAGGATTCAGGCTGAAATATTTTTAGTTTAGATTGCCATGAAATGGAACTAATGTTCACGTCCCCCCCAGAATAAATTGTAATAACTTGAGTCATTGTTTGACTTTTCACCTAGCACCATTATCAGGTCAATATTTCAATTTGTGTTACACCATGGATAATAATGAAATACCAGCAAAACTAATGACATTTTCCAATCACCCTCGGCTGTTTTTTTTTTTTGTGTTGAATGCTAATCAGCTAATACTAGCATACTAACATGTTAAACAAAGACATCAGCATGTAAGCAATGTCATTGTGAGCATGCCAGTATACTTAATATACTTTGTAAGTATTTAGCTCAATCACAGCCTCAGAGAGCCATGAACCAACTCTTGTTGCCAAAAATGTGAACATCAGCAGCTGTTGGTTGATCTTCATTCATCTTATTTTGCGTCTTGTAGAACCAGTTGGTTGTTCCCTTATTGATATGACAAAATGTGTCTACTTCAGTTTAATTTGTAGAAACTTAAAATAAAATAAAATAGTGGTTTATAGAATGGCACTATACTGTGTAATTTAATGTACCCTGGACCTTGCCTGTGCATTCAGGCAGCCCCTCTGTGTTTCCTAGCCCTTCACTATCCCTCCAGTTAATGCCGACACACTGCCAACCTCCCTCCCTTACACACACACACACACACACACACACACACACACACTAAACGCACACACTTTTTGATCTGTCTCCCTGTTTTGCAGCCAATAAGCTGCAGCCTGAGAAGAGGCATATGAAACGAGCTGCCTCAGCACCCAAAAGAGAGAGGGAGATGGAGAGGGAGGGGTGGTGGGTGCCATCAGAGTGAGAGAGGGAGAGCGTCAGAGTGTTCTAGACTGCACAGCGGCAGCCGCGTTGCATCTCGGCTGAGGATAGGAGGAGTGAAGGAGGGAGGAAAACCAAATCACCTGCTAGAGGAAGACGCTGGAGGAGAGGAGCTGCTGCTGCCAGCCTCCCTCTGCTCTCTGGGGATGATCTACTGTTCTGCTCTGCTCTGTCTGCTGCTGCTCTGCTTTAATCAATCACTGCTGCTGAAGCCACCAGGATTACTGTTGTTGTGACTGCTGCTGGCAGATTGTTCTGCCTTTGAGCTGCGTTATAAAAAGCTCACTGCTCTGCTGCTGACTCCCAGCTGGAAGGATACAGCATCTTTGACCTCAGTGGTAGATATTCAGTGGTCAATGACCAGTCAGGGGTGTGCCAAGGTGAATTTGGTGTTTCAGTGACCCCCGCCTCATCTGCCGTCATCGTCTGTGCCCCCCAACCTCCTGGTCCCTGTCGAGGCACTGGGCCATGATCTGGGGGGGCCATGAGCCCCGGGTGTATGCTGCTGTTTGTTTTTGGCTTTGTAGGGGGAGCGGTGGTTATCAACTCTGCTGTACTGGTCTCTCTGTCAGTGCTGCTGCTGGTTCACTACTCTGTCTCTACCGGCGGCTTACCTGCCCTGCCTTCCTTACCCTCCTTACCCAGAGCCAGCAGGTATATATGTTTGTATATTTTATCTCAATGTGTGTTATCTCAATTTATCTTGTTTTAATGTATCTCTTCTTATCTGCATCTCTGTTGCCAGCTTGTAGCCATGCAGTCGCAGTGTTGCTGCCATGTGGGTGTGTTTTAGTTTGACAGTGTGAGACTGCACTGTAAAAGTAGGTCAAGAGAGAGATAGGGAGAAATGGCAGAGTCATATCTGGAAGACTATACCGCCTTTAGGTGTTTTCACCTGAGTATATATCTGCTTATGATTATTCTCACAAGTTAATTGACATCTTTTCCAAGATGAGGCAGCAGTGGAGGACTGATGGACGAGCATGTGATTTCCCCTCACCCATCAGTTCAAATAACAAAAGGCAGCGTTGGTCACCATCAGTGGCCGGCATGTGACCTCGTCCTCTCAATATGGTGGTGTGTCCATTGTTTTTGGGGCTGCTGCTGCTTTTCATTGCTGCCTGCCGGCTGCTCTTTTCAGTGGCAGCCATTGTTCTGCTTGACTGTACACTATTTTTTCATACCTAGCTGCTGGAGTGGAAATAGCTGCTGGAGTATACCTGGTCTGATGCAGTAGAGGGGGTAGTGTGTTTATTTCAATGTGTTCCTGGAGTTGTTGTGAAATGGGTGTTTGAAGATGAACACCTCCATGCGAGAATGAGGTGGTTAGTGAGAGCTGGAGATGGTAAAAGAGATTTGTTTATACCCATGTGTCATTGCCTCTGTTTGTCTCTAAGCTCATCTTCTAATAACACACATGGCAAAATACATCCCCAGTCATAAAGATGGATACAAATGACTCTGTGGTATTGCCTGAGCTAATAGGTGGGAGGTAATGGAGTTTATGAGGCAACCAGCTCTATTTCTCTTCCCACCACTCCAGTGACAAACTGTCCTAAGGGAGCCTTTGCTACAGCACCTCTCTGTGAAGTCTTGACTCAGACTTGTCACACAATTTTTTGAGTTTGTCTAACTGATTATATTATGCTGAGCTGCTTCCACTGCACTGAAAAATGGACAAATTAAAATGCAAAATAAAAAAATCAACTAGTAATGTATCATGTTAGTGACGTAAGGCTTAGTGAAGTACAGTAGCTGTTGCATCAAACTTTGTTCATCACTTTTTCTCACTTTAGTTTTCTACCAAGTGTCATTTTCTCAGTGGGAACCTCATCACAACAAGGAGAGAGAGGGCCAGCAGCACATTCAAACTAATGAGAGCTTGTCCAACCTGGTTTATATAGTATAAAATATATCCCATACTGTGCACTTTTTATTGCACAGTATAAATCACAGGTTCTTGCACCATGCTGTTTTGGGGGCTTCTTTTTTGCTGAGGGTATCCTTTACTACCAAAGGAATTCCTCATGTTTTCAGGCACTAGCAGCTCTAGCAGTGGCAATGTTGGTCTGTCGGCAGGTTGGATAGTCCAGCACTTTGGTCCAGACAGAAATATCTTGACAGTTACTGGATAGATTGCCACAGAAGTCAGTACAAATATCCATTGTACCCAGAGGAAGAGTCCTGTTCGTCTCATCTAGTGACATTTCTCAACATCTATAGGATAGAGTGGCAAAAAATTTTGCACTGACATTCATGGTTCCCAGATGATGTATCCTACTGATTGTATTTATCACTTGACTTTCCACGAGCACCATCATGAAGTTGACATTTGTGGTTTTAAGTCAAATGTCCTCACCACTGTTGGATGGATTGCTAGGACATTTAGTACACGCATTCATGTCCCCCTCATGTTAGCGTGCTAATGTGTTTAAATAAGATTGCGACCATAGTTAACATTACCTGATAAACACAAGCGGCAAACTTCAGGGCTGAAAACTAAAGCCAACATGAAGAGCCAAAAACTGTAGTTCGTCAAATGACCACTCGAGGCTTGTTCATAAAGTGAGACAATCCTCCTAGACCCCCATGTTAAAAGCCCAACTTTACAGCAGAAAAAAATGTGTTTACAGTCTGATACAAACAAGTTTTTGTCTCTTTAGCTAATTTCAACATTCATGTCAACTGTATGGGTGATGAATAATTCTATAAGTCACTTGTATACATTTTATTAAATGTTAAGCTTACGCATAGTTAAGGGCATGACTGTTTTGAGTAATAATCTGTCTGCGAAACCGTCACCACAAGTCAGATCCGCCCCTCGCTCCTCCACAGCTCCACCCTCTCATCCAAATATGGTCATTTCCAACTTCAAAAATGCAAAATGGCAGTGGCCAAAATGTTGATCTTGAGACTTCAAACCAGTGGGTGATGCCATGGTGGCTACTTTAGTTATTTTTAGACAGTCTATGGCTAAGCATCAGCATGCTAGCCTGCCTACATTAGCATTTACCTCAAAGCACTGCTTTGCCTGAGTACAGCCGCATAGAGCTGCTACAGTAGAATGGATGTAGACTCTAATGCCTTGCATACTCTAAAAGACTTGGAAAAGAATGAAGTTTGATACCTTCTCACAGCTAAAGACAATGTGAGTTTTAGATCACACAGTGTAAAATGTTGCAAAGACTGAGGATCCTGTAGGGTCACTATTTTTCAAGACAACAACGAGATTCCTTTTGAGATTATTTCCCATCGGGCTTCTGGTGGAAAATATTACACCATACTCATTTGTTGAAAGACTTCATGTAAATTTGGTATCAGCATATTTCATGACAATAAACTGTGTTTGTGTCCAACTTAATATTTTGGATTTTGTTGCCTCAACTCACTACCAGCCTCCGTTGGTTAGCTTTCACCATTGTAGTAGGAGGCCATCGGAATGAGAGCCGAACAGTTTCAAAGAATTAAGATTGCTCACTAAAATAAGTTGGTGGATCAGATATATGCTGAATTGAACACTGACTCTTGCTCACTCCACCAGTTTCTCCTGCTTTTTCCACAGTCCAAGAGAACCAAGACTTGCTCACATTCTTGTCCCTCCATGTTTACTGTCTGCTGGGTTTGTTGCTTCTTGTTTGATGCTGGGGAGAGCACACAGCTATTGGTTGCTGGCAGTGTTCACATCATTAAACTTTAGTATTGCATGAGCCAATACTAAAAACTTAGAATGATATTTAAGGTGTATGATTTTATAGGAAGCCCAAGTAGAGAAAAAGACTGACTTAAGACAGCCTGCATTAATCTTGTTTTCTCTGTGTTCTAATTACGTAAGACTGACTTGACTAGCAGGCCAATCTCTCACACTTGTAAACTCCTTTCTTTCAGAATTGCTCTTTTTCCTTTTGAATCATTCTTCCTTCCTTTTGTCTCCATACCCAGAAAGGAGCGTCCCATCTCCATGGGCATATTCCAGCTTCCTGGGACTGATGGTATGACCCCTGAACTCCAGAGGGAACCTGTGGACACCCCTTCTGAGCCATGGAGATTCAACAACCTTAGCCATCCACGATCCAACACCAGCCTCAAGGTATGACACACAGTTAAACAAACTCACATAAATCAGTCCTGCTTTGAGAACTTGATGAATATAAAGGAAGGACATCCTTAGTTATAAAGTGTAAAGTTACTGTCTGAGGTTGGCTCGTAGCGCTTCCCACGGATAGGAGTAGTGACATCATCCCCTGCTCATTTAAAAGAGGTTGTGGAAACAAAATGCAAACACTCAATGGCAGCACACACCAAAGAAAGAGTACATTTCTATTCAGAGAGAAAGGATTGTTCAGTGTGTCCAGAATTTTTAGCAGCAGCTTGTGTGTGTAACGGGGTGGCTGGGAGCCCAGTGAGCAGAGGAAGTGGTACCATTCGGGGGCCTGCCTTTAACCTCAAGGGAGGGTGGAAAGGACAGAGTGTCTTCACATTGTTGCTGTTGGAAACCATGCTGCAAGCAAGGCTCCATCATGAATATTAATGACCCCCTAATAAGTATTCATTTGCTGTTATTACACTAGTACAGGGTCAGATAGAAAGTGTAAGGGGGGAAGTGGTTTGGGTTAAGCCAGCTTTTATTTTGACCCATGTTCTTGTGTTGGATTGTTTCATAACTGCCAGCCAAGGTGGTTGATAATTCATTAAGTCTCTCTGAGCGCCTCATCCTGAGTCCTGGAGCACAATATAGGTGTCGCAGTACATCTGTCTCACTCAACTTGTACACACACACAGACTTCCCAGGCACCCCCAGTGCAGATACACAGCAGTGCCTTTGTGTTTTGTCCGCTGACTTGACATTTTCCAAAGATTTACAGTCAATGATCCCATCCCCTCCCAGTGAGGGAGGTTTAGGGAAGAGCTATTATCAGCAGAGTAGCAGTGGAGGGAAACTTTCCGCCTATTGGCTGCTCAGTGCTACTGTAGCAACAATGGAGTGACGGCAGCATGCACACAAGAGATGTGAAAGGAAACACTCCCATCAGTGTTCAAAGAAACGAACCAGACGCAAGAAAAGTGAATACATTTGAGAAAAAGAAACAATTCTCCAATAGTATCTGTGAAACCTTGAAATACTCCTGTGTTAATAAAGTCTTGCCCCTCTTCTGTTTTCAAGGTGACCCTGTATGGATGCTTTGTTGTTGTCCTGATTGATTCGTTTCCATCAGGCACTGTGCTATTTATAAAACTGAGGCCGCTGGCATTAACAGATCAAAACAATACAGGGTTAGAAATTCTGCATAGCGCAAAGGGCTTCTGAGAGCTGATGGAACCTTAGAGTGATTAATTGGTACTGTAAATCCAGTTCATTTTCATTCATGTAAGAAAGCCTTTGCCAACCAGGTCACCTTGTGTAGCAGCAGCAGCCATAAATACTGCTCACTACACAGATCACTCATGGAGTTCAGACTTTCCCTACAGCTTTGATTTACTTTCTTGGACACATTCAGATCAGTTCTAATAGAAATGAAAATTCCTGTTCTTTTGAGCTCCTGCAACATCCTTATTTATCTGTATACAACACATGGCCTTGGTTTGGTTTATTTTTTGTTTGAGATAGTTTTAAGGAATGAATATTAGGAAACGTTAATGAGCAAAGTCTTTAATATCCCTCAGTTTGAGGAACAATTCTCCCCAGTCAGAGTGGAAGGTGACAGTTCGCAGGAGAATTTGCCCAATCAGGAGGCTGATGAGGACCAGGTAGACCTGTCTGTCACTGCAACCATGGCATCTACCTTATCTGTACTTAGCAAGTTTAGTAGCTGTGTTGCAGAATTTGCTGCTGTGTGATTAAATAATATGATGCTAACATACTGGCATTGCCTCATATCTAAATGAAACCGCATGATGCTGACCTGTTTCCTTTTTATATTTTCTGCTGGCTTCAAATTGTATGATTTTACAGCAGAACACTTTTTTAGAGTAGACCCTCACAGCATATTTTAGCTTGTTATAATGGATGAGTGTCCTGGTTGGTTACTGTTTGTGTTGGTTTTAGTTGCATGGCAATGTTCACAGTGTTTGACACATTTGGTGTTAACATGTATTATTTCTGTATGAATGTAGATTTATGTGGTAATGTAATTTTCGGACGATTCTTCAAAGTTTATAGAATCATAACTCAGGGTCCACTTACTGGCTTTTTTTCCTGAGCTTGGTTGGAAGCTTGAGAAAAAGTTATATAAGTGGACCTTGACTCAGAATTATTTTTCAAAATAAAAAGTCAAGGTCATTGTTGACACACATTTGTTTAGAGTATTTTTCTTTGTCTTTTTTTAATTTTATTTTGGGAATGGAGTGATTTTGATATTTTTGGCTTGTTCAGAGTTTGGATTTATTGTGTTTGGTTTGCATACATGAATGTGCTGCACATTACCTGCACTTAAGCTTAAATTGTGGGAGCTTCACAGTGTTAAACAATTAAGAAGATTTTAGTTTTATTTTGTTTTTCTTATTATCCCCTGACCCTGTTTTTCTCCTCCACCTCCTCTTCCTTCATCTTAAGGATGAATTGGCTGGTTCGAACCGCGGAGGCTCCAAGTCCAGTGCTCAAACCAATCAGGGAAGTGTCTCCAAAAGTGGAACTTCTTCGTCCTTACAAAGCGGAGGATCCAAATCCAACACCCCCATGTCCTCTCAGGGTGGTACCTCTAAATCAAACACCCCGACATCTACATACAGCGCTAACTCTCAGTCCACCACACCATTATCTCCTCATGATGGAGCATCCACTGGAATGAGTCCTGTGTCCAGCCTGGGTGGAGGGTCTGCAACACCCCTGTCTGCTGCTGCTTCTGATGTTGCCATGGAGTCTGTGGACACGCCCCTGCAGGAAGTATCAGACGGGCTCAACAAGAACCTGGACTGGAACAGTGGAAAACCAGAGAGCAGTAAGAACATTGTAGCGGTACAAGGAGGACAGCAGGGTCAGCTGGGACGTGACAGTAACGCCTCTACACTCCTCAAAGGTGATGGTCTGCAGTGCAGTTAAAACATGTTAACGCAGGACTAGTAGTTAACATCTGCTACCTGCTGTGAGTGTACCAGCTCGCTCATCTGTTTTTTTTTTTATCTATGCTGCTTGTACTAGATGGAGCAGATGACCTGGAGAAGTCTGAGGTGCAGGCCATCATAGAGTCCACTCCTGAGCTGGACATGGACCTCGATGGCTGCAGAGGAACAAGGTGCTGGACTGATGACTAGATTTTTAATCACCATTACCCTAAACTTAAGAAAATGTTAAAAGATCAGGCAGGCATAGGTCTATATGTTTTTTCTTCTCTACAAATCCAATAAACAGACCAAAACCAACAATGCGTTACAACATCTGTGTGTTTATCCCAGATCAAAAGTACATATTTTCCTCTTATCTTTAGTGTTATTAATCAGTCTAGATAGTTTTGGGGTGAGTTGCCAAGTGTTGGAGATATCAGCCATAAAGATGTCTGCCCTCTCTCCAATACAGTGGAGCCAGAGGGCTCTCAGCTTGTGGTGCTCAAAGCACCAGAAAAGTACATTTTAGAAACTCAACATCAATGTCTCTTTACAGAAATCATGACCTGGTTATTCAAGATAATCCACAGACCCTGCTGTGAGCAGTTTCATGCAGAAGCTATTTTCACCCTACTGATATACATCCGCCAACCATGTCACCTAACAGAATGAATTGTGCAACTAGTCATGGATGAGAGGCTTGTGTTTGTCACAGTATAAGATGGCGTCCTCCTCAGCTGAGCTGTTATGTTAGCTAGCTTAGTGGTGCTAGGCGAGCTAGCAGTAGATACATTCTTCCTACTGCATGGTGATATGGTTGGGGTGTGTGGTTCAGTAGAAGGAAAATATTTAGGGCCTGAGCACCAAATTGTGAGGACCCTATTGAAACTTAAGGAATTATTATTTTGTACAATGAAATGCATTTTTGATGGGCTAATGATGCTTTTTTAATTATTGTTGAATAGCGTTACTGTGGCAGCATGGCAAATTTTTATGTTTCTATATGACACAGGGAGCTGTTGTGTCAAAGAGCCACCTTCTGACAACAGGAAGTCAGCCTTCTGTGACCGAGGTCTTGTGATTTACATAAAACTTACACCGTTTGATGTACCGCAATATGACATATAATTAGCGTGTTCTCTAGTAGACACAGGAAGTGGTACACAGTTTGCAATATGTCACTTCCTGCGCCAGGAACTCCATGCAGTAATTGATGTTTAAGTCGTATGCGTCCAACTGACACGAGATTGCATGGCTGAATCAACTGGCATCCTGGCAACTTGTGGGAAGGTGCAAGGGCCCGTTAATCGCTGCTTGCAGTTTCAATTTCTACATGAAACTGTTCACAACATGGTCTGTGGATTATTTTGAGTAACGGTGTCGTGATTTCTAGAAAGAAACATTGCTGTTGAGTTTTTCAAATATATTGTATTGGCGCAATTAGCCCCACAGGCTGAGTGCCATCTAGTTCCATTATATTGGAAAGAAGGCAGACATCTCTACAGGTGATATTTCCAACATGACCTTGTCTTCCCAGTTCTCAGTTTTTAATAGTTTTGGGCAGCAGTGGAGCTGTGTCACAGAGCAATAAGTTACAATATATTAGGTAGCAGTCATTGTTGGTTTTGGTGTTTCCATTGGGTTTGTGGAAAATAAGGAAAACATTAAGATTCAGATTGACTGCCCAACAGTTGTTACTCATTATAATTCCAGTTTGCATCCATTTGTCCCAAAGTGTTAAAAATAGTGTTGAAACTAAAATCTGTGTTCACATGTACTATGATGGGGATATTTTGCAAAGTAATCATACTGTAACATCATGCCCCCTTCATCATGCTAATCATCATTTTCTCCCATTCTTCTTGCATATTTTCTTCCCCTACCTCATCTGTCTATCCAGCACACCAACTAAAAGTGGCATCGAGAATCTAGCATTCGACCGCAACACTGACTCTTTGTTTGAGGAGCTGTCATCTGCAGGAAACGACCTGATAGGAGACATGGATGAAGGAGCTGACCTGCTGGGTAAGTAGGCTCTTGAATTCATGTTATAGTTTCATCACCATCTTTACTTTTACAAACTATTTCCTTCCCTGTTGCATCCTCTGAATTGTCTTCTCTTTGGCTGTCTGGCTTTCTCATCCTTGCAGATGAGTTTTCTGGTGTGTATTAATAAATTCCCTGCAGATCTCGTCACCAGCTCTTTATTCACTGCATTTGTGTCCTTGATTCTGTGTACAGTTTCAGTTCCCTCTGTGGCCCTCTTATGGATGTGCAGAGTAGTGAATAGTGCTGCTGTGTTGTGAAGGGCAGGAATACTATAGACTAGAGATATTTAAATGAGACCATTTAACTTACAGTCTCATAAACTTCCTCTTCATTTGCATCATCTCTCGCATGACTCTCAGACTACAGCTTTCTAGGTAAGACTGAGAGAACAATATGTCGATATGTAGGATAGACATAAGAAACACTGATTTATTGATGCCATTTTGCAATAATATTTGTATTCCTTTTATGATGGAGTACATGATGAGTTGAAATTTTCTGTATTCACATTATGAGTCATCATTTTCAGGTATGGGTCGCGAAGTCGAACATCTCATCCATGAGAATGCTCAGCTGCTGGAGACCAAGTTAGTACTCATTTACTTTTTTAAATCCATCTCTGCGCTTTGTATATGTAAGCATCCAGAAAAAATGGTAAAGGACTTTTGGCTGCACAGTTAAGAACAACCTTATGGTGCGTACAGTGATAAAAGCACAACACTTATCACCAGCAGCATTTGGTGGCCAGCCAATCTGGCCCCACAAATGGGCTTTGCTGTAATAGTTTCTGAATGACATATACAGCTTGGAATAGAAAGTAGCCAAAGGAGCAACAGTGACATGAAAATTTCAGAGATTTTCAACTAGAACTGCTCAGACCAGCTGCACAAAGAAGCTCGAGCACTCCGAATAAAAGTTGCTGGGTGTGGTGCTTTCCTTCTAGGCAGCCTCATGGGGATGCAGACACTCGTCTCACTGGGAAAAATTGAAACAAAAAGAAGCCGGCACTCAGAAAAAAAAACACAGTGTAGACATAAACCCTACAGAGGCTACTACAAGTCAGAAGTGGTTAGATACTGGTTAGTTGTGTTCTGTTCTGTACAAAACTAGGGATGTGAGAAAATAGCAATACTTAAGCCATTTGACTCTTTCACCCCAATGTTATAACATATCGCTAGCGTGTTAACAGAGACTGTCATAAATACAAATGCAGATCCTAGTGGTCTGATTGCATGAAAACTTCACCTTTTTCTGCCTCATTTTATGCATACAGTGGTGTGTTCTTTATACTTTGGCAATTTACCTAAAATTAGATTTTAAAAGATCACAATTCATTGCCTTGTTAACAGTCTTGAATCATAACCCCTGTATGTGATAGGTATTACATTGCCAGATCCTTGCCAATACACAGCCCTGTACAGAACACATGAAAATATTGGTTACTGACACTCATCTCCTCGCAAGCTGATGTGAACTGTCCCTCATTCACCTATGCTGTCATAGGAGTTCAGATGAAGCAAGGTGGCTAAAAAGTTGCAAGATAACCATTAGGTTACAGCTAAGGGCCTATGTAAATAAAGTCACTGAGGTTGCATTTATGTCTCAGTGTTCAAAAAAAAAATAGGGCAACAATGGTGCTTTGCAAAGAGTACGGTTCTCCCTTCAAATATATTGATGATATTGTACGTCTCAAATTGGAATCTGAGTGCTCTATTATGTTACTCAGATATGGCTATGTGAAAACCTGAAACAAAATACGATATTTGGTTGCAGAATTATCCTCAAAGTGAAGGACTGAGTAACGATCACCGTGATTCAGTCATTTTGCTGCCCCTGGGCCTAAGCAACCATTACTCATTGATAACACTGTGCACTTAAACATAAAAAAAGATATATTTTTACAAGTTTACATTTCAGGGTAGCTATCAGTCATCTGATGTTTTATAGAAGTTGAGAGATGCACCACAAAAATGCCCCTAAAACACAATGAAAAATGAGCTATAATGTTTTAGTCATAAGACAAGCAATGTTTCAGAATGGTTCAGGTCAGTGCTGGCCTCAAATCAGTGAAGATTTCTGACATAAACTGAAGAGAGCTATTCATGAAAGACAGTCCTGAAGTAGCATTATTATAAACACTTAAATATAGGGAACTACTATAAAGTTCCTCCGGGCTAATGGTGAGATGTGATCAACACATGTTGGGAAACATCTGAGGCCACTGCTGTAAAAGGCAGTTTAACTTAAACCAAGGCTTCACCTTTTTTTTCTCACTTTGAATATTCAAGCTAATAATTCAATAAATACACCAAAGCATGCAATTACTTTAATGTTACTGTTTCAGGCAGATGTAGCTCATCTATTATTGTGACTTTGAATATTAGCAGACCACATTCAATGGCAACATAATGTGATTACAAAAATGCAGGGAAATCCAAGGGGTTCACTCATTATTTCTTGTCACTGTATATCATCTCAGACATAGCTGCACTAGTGGGTAATGTTTGGTTGCATGCTAAATAACAGTATTATGTTCCCTATTTATTCTGTAGGCTTGTTTGGCATATAGAGTTCAGACTGTTACCTTGACACATTTGCATTGTCATCTTATGCTCCTGTAGTGTGGATGCAGATGACTCTTTGAAGTCCTGCTGTTTTTCTTATTTAAGTAGAAAGGCTGCCATTTGCCAGGCATGTTTAACGGCTAACTGATACTGTTTATTGGAATATAGCCTGATTTGATCTATCTCTGTGGCTGTGATTGTAATTGTAATTTTTTTTTTTACTTGTAGCTCTTAATTCTAAAGATTGATATTAATAATGAGTCAAAATGAGTTCATTCATTAAACAGAATTATCCTTTCTGTTGTATTGTTAGAAACAGGTCAGTGCTGCCACCTTGTGTTTAATGTAGATATCACATTAGAATGAGCATAAACATGACTCTGTATTTGTTTTCAGAAATGCTTTGAATGTGGTGAAAAACGACCTGATATCACAAATGGATGAGTTGTCCTGTGAGCGTGAGGCTCTGCGCGGTGAGCTGAATGCTGTCACTCAGGCCAAGACCAAACTGGAGGACAAGAACAAAGAATTAGAGGAAGAAATCAAGAAGTGAGTTTGATGGACTTTAGCTTCACAACACAATATGCAAACCTAACTGCCCACTAGTCTACATAATTCCTTTGAGTGTATACTGTGTAAAGTTGGTTGCTAAAGAAATTGTGTGCTGGCTTGCAGGCTTCGAGCAGAGCTTGAGGACGCTAAACAGAAGGTCAAGAATGACAATGAGGATGATGTGAGTCATTGATATTTGTTGTGATCTGAGTGTGTGACACACCTGTATGGATAAGAGCATTACAAGTTCTTGAAGAATGCTAGATGCCCTGTTCAAGTGTATTTAAATATGGTCATTTCAGTGCGAAATAATCCATAGCGTAAAGCCTTTAGTGTTCCCTTGAAAAAGCTTTGTGTGTCATTGTAATGAAGAGGTGGAAGTGAAAATATGAGTTTTGTGCTTCATTATTTTGAGGTAAATGTTGATGCATAGTATAATGGCTATAGAATAATGACACCAACTGTGTTGAGATTGGTTCCCAATAAGCCTCGCTTTCACTGTGCAATTCTGTCTGCCACTGGCTGGCATTTACGGCACAAAGGGTGTGCCAACCATTGAGCAACCAAAACAGGAAGAGTATAGCACTTTGGTTTTCCCTGGTAGCTATGGTGGAGCAACCAAACTAGTTGGTAGTTGCCAGTTGCTAGACTTAAAGACAACTGGGCAAAGTGGTTAACTTTTCAACAGTGGCACCAACAATAATACTACTCAGAAACGCAATTGAAAATAAAAATGAATAAAAAATTAACTTATCAGAAAAGACTTTGGCAATAAAAGGTTTCTCAATTTCCTAATTTAAAATATAATCTGTCCCAATTTGCCAATTGGCCCTTTGTATATTCTTTGAACCTCTAAAAGGCCAATGTGACCATGTGTCATATATAATCTTTATATATGCACAGTAATTCAGTGGTCTCATGGTGGTGTTATGCTTGCAGAGTGATGTGCCAACAGCACAGAGGAAGCGCTTCACCAGGGTGGAGATGGCCAGAGTCCTAATGGAGAGGAACCAGTATAAGGAGAGGCTGATGGAGCTGCAGGAGGCTGTCAGATGGACAGAGATGATCAGGTAAGACAGAAGGAACAGAGGCAAGCAGTGGACAGTATGAAGTAGAGGAATCTGTAACACACATGCACACACACTAGCCACAAAGGGAAAAAACAAAGCTATAATATAGAAATAAAACTGGCTGAGTATGATTTGAAGTCTCAAGTAGAAATGGAGGAACTGACTGTAAAACCCTGTGTAAGGATTCAGTTTGATTCAAAGTGAATTGTTTTTCACAGGGCTTCAAAGGAGAACCCGGCTCTTCCAGAGAAGAAGAAATCCAGCCTCTGGCAGTTGTAAGCTCCTCTTTTCTTTTCACCTCAGCTCTCAAATACCAACCACAGTCTGACTACTGTGTTATTTATGTTTCATTTTGCTTTTCTTTTATATTCCATGTTGTGTGGTTGTTTTCTCCAGGATGTAGGTAAATCTTTGACATGTTAACGGTGTCTACCTTGACTGGCTTCTGATGTTTTCATCTTGACAATAACTCTTAACAGAGGAGAGCCAGCCAGGAAACAGTGGCTCTGATCCCAGATCTGAGCTGCTTTACTGTCATAATTGTCTTACGAAAGTTGTAAACACGGGCATGATGAAAGCTTTAGAGAGGTTAAGAAAATGCACTTGTTTGCTCGCAGAGGAATGAAATCTGAAATACTGAATTTCGGTTATCTGATCCCGGCTCTCCTTTTGTTGAGTTTCATAAGGAATGCGTTTGGTTTGGTGTGAACGAGGACATTATTCTGGGCAGGTTTTTGGCAATGGGATTGGGACAGAGTCTGTTAAGGAAACAAAATCTGATAAAACCAATATCTTTCCTGCCCTGTTTCTGTTTGTCCCTCTATATTGTGCCTGATGTTGTGATGTCTGTGTGCAGGAGGTGTGTTGAAGGAGTTGCTATGGGGAAGGGAGGGATTGCAGGTTTATGGGTGGTGCTGGTCAAAACAAAGCAAATATGCTTATAAAGATAGACTTAGCAGAGTGTATTTTTTTATTTCTACACATAGGTGTTTTTCAACCTGGACCCCATTTTCCCATGTTTTTGTGTCTTAGTGACGAATGGGAACAGCAATTTCTGAATTAGTCCAGTATTGAGCAAGACGGCGTCAGCCAACAGGGTGAAACAGGCTCCAATGTGACCACTTGGGACATATGTGCACCATCAATTTATGTCAACTAAAAGTGTTTGTTTTTGGCACAGAGAGGGGCAGATCATTATTAGAAGTGTCTTACATCATTATGGAAAGGATCCCTTTTTGTGAAAGAGTAAGATCTTTTTTTTTTTTTAACAAGAAACTGCCCCCAAATACGCTATCGCTAAATCCACCAGGCTCTTTAAATAAACAGTAATTTTATCCTCCACAAGAACAAAATAAAACTAAAAAGTGCCATCTTGGTTTGTCTTTCCACTGTTCCAACAATCATCAACTCTGGTTGGGTAGAAATAACCCCATAATTCTCTACTCGCTACATTTACTGTTTATTTAAATGGAGTCTGGTGGGTTTAGCGATAGTGATTTTGGGGCTGTTTCTGGTTAAACAAGAATCTTACTCTTAAACAAAACGCTCTATCTCTGTAGGGATCCTTTTCATAAAGTTGTCAGCCACTTACAATAATCTGAGCCTGTATATGGCAAAAACAAACACTTTTTGCAAACCTGAAAGACATAAATCGATAGTGTGCCTCATGTGGTTACATTGGCTGGCTGCAGCCCTCTTGCTCAAAACTTGACTGATTTTAGAAAAATGTTGCTCCTATCAGTCACATAGACACAAAAGCATGAGAAAATAGCATCCAGGTTGAAAAATACCAAAGTTACCCTTTAAGTTACTTAAGTTACAGTTGATAAAAAAAAAGTATCCAATGGAACATGCTAACATCAGTTGCTGTATATGAACTGTTGGGTGTAATATGATAAGTACCATGTGCTCTAATGGAGAGTTAGGGGGAAATTGAAGTGTTACTGTCCAGTGTTGCTCTGTGTTGTTGACTAACTTCCTAGTTGATGCACAATAATAACCCTGCACTCCAGCATTCTGTGAGGACAGCTGCTCTGGTGCTTTGCTGTTTAGGAGACAGGTCAATGAGAACATGCATAATGCCTGATTGCTACCTGTATGAAAGCTGGCATGGTGTGTTGGCATGGGGAAAGGAACCTTTTTACCCTTAAATGTTGAACCTTACTCCTGCCGCTGGAGCTGCCGCTTGTGTCCACCCCTCTATACGTTTGTCTGTGTGCTTTTTTTTTCTCGTCCCTCCCCACTTCCCCACCCTTACACCTCCAGTTTCAGCCGTTTGTTCAGCTCGTCGGGCGGGGCAGCCAAGAAGCCGGCAGCGGAGGCTCCAGTGAACGTCAAGTACAATGCACCCACCTCTCAGATTCAGCCGTCCGTCAAGAAGAGGAGCAGCACCCTGCAGCAGCTGCCCAGTGACAAGAGCAAAGCCTTTGATTTCCTCAATGAGGAGTAAGTCAGTCAGGGGAAATGAAATGAAATGAAAACATGTACTCTTATCTGTATATGCAGAGGCATTATTGATCCCTTTTGGTGCATTCACTCAAAAGCATAGAAAAAAAACAGGTCTCTCAGACTATCTCAGGCACAACGGTTCTTAAAAGGGATGTCAAGATTTAAATTACAATCTGAAATGTTTTATTTCACTCAAGCATACAGTTCTGTTTGGTGAATGAGGCATCGCTGCTAAAACAAATTCTAATGGCTTCGATAGTTTTAGATCAGACTGCTGAACTATTTTGGGCTGCTTTCAAATCTAAACTGTCTGGTGCAGTTCAGATAAGGCTGGGCAATATGAAGAAAATCAAATATTCCAATATTTTCAACTAAATACCTCAATATTGATATTGCGACAGTATTTTGGTGCTTCCACAAAATATTGACTCAGTGTTCTCTGGGTCTGTAGGCTATAAGCAGTCTATAACCTAGTCTACATTTAACATGTAAGCTTCACCATATCAGTGCACTGATTTTCCATGGTAACATCAGAATAGCAGGTAAACCAAAGCTGTGTTGAGTCTGCGTCCTGCTTAGTGTATTAAAGCAGACCCCCTAATAAAAAGCAAGTGAAACATAGTGACCACCCAGTTATATTTCCATAATATTTTGGCGCAAAATGCCTCTTTCTGATCTCATTTCTATCTATTTGTCCCTGTCTGTGTATATAGTATGATATTGCAGGTCTAGCTCCAGTCCTGACTAATAATGCTCATAATCAGTTATGTCTTTGTGGTCTCTTTTGACACTGGGCAACACAAATATACACATTAGAAGCATTTAAGTACAGCATGACTGAAATGTGATTTTCCCACATGCGTACATGTAACACTGATGATGTAGGATAGCATTATCAGAACTTTTCAACAAATTAGTTACCTTTCGGTCTGTGTAATGTAATGTTAAAACCTTGTGGTTTGTATGTATTAAGTCATTGTAAACACAAACTGGAAAACAACCAAAAGACAACAATGAATTATTTTTTCTGCACCAAATGCAGGAGGAAGTGAGGAGTCAAAGCACCCTTAGAAAGTCTTTCGCATCAGTGAGACAGCATGTTTAATTGACATGAGATCTAGAAATGTTTAGAATGACACTGACAATAAACAGATACAATGTGTAACTGACAGTGCTCTGCATATATCTGGTCTGAAAAGATTATTAAAATCCAACACTTGAGCTGAGCTCAATAATTTTTCAGAATGAATTTCATCAAACTAGTCACAGTAATAGTCTAATTTAAGTTTAATTTATTTTTGTAGAAAACCTAACGGTCTAAGCGTAGACATCTTTGTCAGTGAGCTATTGTTCTGTCTCGCAGAGTGGCAACTGATAACGTGGTGTCCAGGCGGGAGCAGAAGAGGGCTCAGTACCAGCAGGTCAAAGCCCACGTCCAGAAGGAGGACGGCAGAGTGCAGGCTTATGGCTGGAGTCTGCCGAAGAAATACAAAGTAAGGAGATGGCAGCAGCATTGCTTTTCTTCTGTTATCATTTCATCAGATTGTCTGTTCCTCATCAGATGATGGTTGAACTGTTGGGATGTTAGCTCAAACAGAAAGAAGCTGTAATGCACTGGTGCTGTTTTTACCTTTTCAGGCCAACGGTGGTCAGACAGAGGGTAAGATGAAGAATCTACCTGTTCCTGTCTTCCTCAGACCACTGGATGAGAAAGATGCTTCTATGAAGGTATTGCCTCCAGCTTTTTAGTGAATATAACTGTAATTGCATACACAATACCTTGTTAGCCTTCATCCACAACATTAAAGACACATATGTTAAGCTTAATGCCTGCATCAGACTCATTAATGCTTGAGTTAGCTTGTGGTCCTGGCTCTATTTATTACATATTTTTGGATTTACACAAACAAAGTTCCTAATAAATAAATAGTTATTAATATTTTTTTTTATATATTTTTTTTAAGTGATAGTCTAATTTCTAGTATGGGAAACTAATGTTGGTATATCTTGACTGACACTACAGATAGCCCAGTATTAGCCAGGTAGTGCAGAAAACCATTGTAGTAATTGCATTGCATTGAATAATGGTTCTTCTCTTAGCTGTGAATGTGTCTCAGACTAAATGCATTAAAGAGCCACAGAGCAAAGTGATGTGACAGGAATGCATTTATATATCTCACCAGTGTCTCATTGTATTTGACTGCTGTAACTGTGTCTATCTGTGCTCCAGCTGTGGTGTGCTGCTGGTGTGAACCTCTCTGGAGGTAAAACCAGAGACGGAGGTTCCATCGTAGGAGCCAGTGTGTTTTACAGTGACGTGCCTGGACCAGTGAGCCCTAAAAGGAAAATCGGATCTCAGAGCAGCCTGGAGAAACTGGATAAAGAACTCAAGGTACACAAGCACACATACACACTCACACACACACACACACACACACACACACACACACACACACACAC
>JAPZEB010000014.1:27538079-27555110 GCA_029783705.1 Chaetodon striatus | reverse complement strand
AGTGACATACAACTGTTGGTGGTGTGTAGGGTCAAAATTAAATCCCCTTCTACTTTTGTTTCCATGTCTCCCACATGCGCTCTGACAACCAATATCAGGGGATTTTTTTTTTGAGCTGTCAGAAGAGTACAAATGATGAATCACCATTTATTGTTCACATTTCCCATCTCAGCCATTGAACCCTGTCGGTCCTTTAGTGTTCACAGGCCTCTTGGCGACCTCAATCACTGCCCTCCGCTCACAGAAACAGTTTTGCCTGCTATGGGAATGTTTGTAATTATTAATCTAAGTTTCACTTTTGAAATGATACCTTTTCTTCATGCTATTGTGATGCTATCCTGTGCTATCATTTCTTTATGTCTTTACTTGATTTATACAAAAGACAGTACAAAAAGTTAGAATAATTCTCACACATGTGTTTGTATGGGAGAGAGAGGAAGACAGAAGGTGGAAGGCGAACTGTATGCAAAGTTTCTGTAAGTTATTAATAACTTACTCAGGGCCATTTCACTTTTTGGCATTTCATATTTTTCCAGCAAACCTACTGAACCTGTTGCTTCACTACCGCTAATAATGTGCTGAGAGATAGATTTATAGTGTCATTAGTACCTGCAAATCAAGTGCACATATTTGCAGTTGGTAAATCATTCCTAACATTATTTCCATTTCAGTTGTTTTCTGGGTTGTTTCAATGAAGAAAAAAATACCAGATATCCTAGATACTGTGATGTATTTTTCCTCTTCTCATATTCTGAATTAATTAGTATTGTGAAGGCCAGATGGAAAGATTTGGCGGGACAGATGTGGCCTGCAGGCCACTAGTGATGAGTGCTGACCTACAGTATCTGATGGTCTCCATCATGAAGAAGGGAACTATGGTAAATATTTTAGAACTTGGCTAAATGTATTGTATTATATTAAAGGTCCACAATGCAGAAATTGTTGGTTACTGTTTGTAAACACAACTTTAAGCTTGGCTCCTCCTCCCTACACTATTTGCACTTACACTGCAAGCTAACGTTACTATTGTAGGAGGCTCTCTCTTACCTCAGTCCTGGAGCTGTGAACGTGTGTGTGTGTGCGTGCGTGTACACTTGGCCTTCCTGTTTGGCCCTTTGGCCTCGATCCTCCTGCCCACCACTTAAACTTCCTGTGTCCTTGTTGAACCTACTTTGGTTGGTCAGATTATACTGTGGAAGATATTAAATCAATCAAAGAGAGGATCTATGGATTACAGTAAAACTTTAGTACCAAGCGGCAAGTTCTGGGGCCGAAAACTTTACAGCAGAAATAAACATGTTTACGGCCTGATACAAAAAATGGTTTTGGTTTCTATACCTAATTTCACCATCTAACAACAGTACCGTTATATATGAATTCAGGACAACTGTACAGGGGGTGAATTCATCAATACTTCCATCAAGTTGGTAAGACTTAAAGTTTAACATAATTCAGGGTGTGGCCGCTTTGATTGATCAGTGGCTATCACAGCAGCAACATTGGTTTGGTAATGTAACCACAGCATAACCCTACATTCACAGAGTGTAGGCGTAGGTGTAGCTGTCGCTATTTCAATGTTTTCAGTTCATGAGAGTTAATTGTGAAGTTTTGATCATCCAGAAAAATCTTGCTCGGCGTTTGGTTGCACTAAAAGTCCCTCTAAGGAGTCAAATGTTCAGTTTTCCGATAAGTAAATTTCGTTATAATGGTTTTAAGCCTGTTTTTTTACAAGCAAAAATTAGCCTTAGCATTATCACAGTTAACCTTAGTTGTGAATAAAACACCATAACTGAGCTAGAAGCTAGCATTAGGATTATCTCCACCTGCTCGTCCAAATATGGTCACTTCCAGCTCCAAAAATCCAAGATGGCAACTGCCAAAATGCCAAACTTGAGACTTCAAAAAAGGAGTCCACAAACCAATGGGTGATGATACTGTGGTGATGTCCATTATTTTATATAGCTGATGGGTTTGCCTCACTATATTTGCATTTTTTCGGTGCTGTGTCTGTAATTTTCGGACCTGGTCACTACCTTTTTTTAAACGTATTGACCACAGCAAAATAAGAAAAAACTGGCAGAGTGCAGGGATAAATACAACATCCAATGATTTGACCAATGATTTAGAGGATTTACTTTTGTATGAGTCTATATGTTGTTTTTTAGGAAAACCCTGCATAGTATACCTTTGAGGGATGTGTGTATGCTGTTGAGTTACAAGTTATTTTGATAGAAAACAAAGAGCAAAGTGAAAATGCACAGGGTAGCCATATACTGAAAAACTTTCACACTGCTATCCGCTGGAGACACAGGATTTCAGTACCAATCTTCACTTCAGATACTGGGTAAGATGACCAACAGGCAAAAGTCCCCTGCTGCCTGCACAGAGGAGGTGATGACGGTCAGCGAGTGCACACTGTCTGTGTGTCAGTGGTGGAATCTGTCCTCCTTCTGTCTTCTGGATCCCCTGACTGGTGCTATGAACACTGTCAGGATGAATGAGCCTTAGCATTTGCTCTATTCTCTGCCCTCGCTGCTGCTCGTCTGTCAGCCCGTCTGCCCGTCTCTCCTACTCTCCGTCATCCTCAGCCCTCACCCCTCCTCCTCTTTCTTCCTTCAAAAAATAAAGATGCATACTTGACATTGTGAGGCGGAAAGATTATTTCAGATTGTTTCCGCGTTAACGTCATGTGAAGAGAGCTGATGAGATGAACAGACAGGGAAAAAAAGGTGAGAAAGGGATAGAAAAGTATTTTGAGAAGCAGAGCCCGAGGGTGAGATGAGTCACCCCGCCCTCCCAAATGCACTGGGCTCAATGGGGTCTCACACAGCCTGCAGATACACACACACACACACAGACACACACACACATCCGTTCAGTCTCTCCCACACATCGTCCTTTCGCTCTTGCTCTGCTCCACACTCAAACTTTCATCCACGCACGGGTGCACACACTTGAACGCGCAAGGGCTGCACTCAACCTGTCAACTGCACAAAGTGCTATTGTGGTGCTCTCCCTGAGTCATCATCTGCAGTGTGACCAAATGTAATCTAATGATGCACCACATGACCATGAAGCACAAAATATTACATCTGCCCAAGTCCCTTTGATTAGCCAAAATGAGCCTCTCCCGCATTTGTAGCTTTCATTTTCAGCCACATTAAACCGTGAATATCATTCTATTGAGTCTAATCCTCGGGGAGAATTTTTCGCTCCGAGTTATGTAACACACACACATAGAGGGCAAGCACAATCATCCCTCTATTTTTTCTCTATAAACCTATCACACACAGTAGCATCACATCACATGCAGCTCTGTGTGTCCTCACGAGGAAGCCGTCGAGGTACGGCGATAGATGTACTGAACACTGCCGGTCCTCAGGCTGACTGGAGTTCAGCACAGTCACTAATGTATCCACTCATTTGAACCCTGGATGCTGTCACCGTGTTGAGCTGTTCTCTGACCCGTCCTACGGCGCTGTACGCTGTCAAAGATACACACAGCAGAGACAGCAGACTGGTCGGAGGCTGTGCAGCGACCCACAACGGATGCCCTTCATTTCGCCTGGTTTTGAAGCAGTTATGGTTCAGGGTGAAAAAGTGAAATCTGCACTCTACTTCCTGCTTTGTTTGGTATTCAGTGCCTTCGAGGCCTCTCTGAGAATGGTGTGGGGTTTTATGGACTTTGCTTTCACACTGAGGTGTAGCTGCAGCCTGCAGGGAGCACTACTGTGTTGGAAGTTGAGAAGAAAACAAGCTCTCTCTTTACCTCAGTCCTGCAGAGCCTGGAGACACACTCCCAGCCAAATACTGTCCAAATACTGTGAGTGTGTGTGTCTGTGTGTACCTGGCCTTCCTCTCTGGCCCTTTGCCCTCCATCCTCCTGCCCAGCGCCTCAACTTCCTGTGTCCTTATTAAATCTCCTTTTGTGGGTCAGAGACTTTTGTGGTAGATATTTGATCAATCAGTCAGAGGATCTATAGATTACAGGAAAACCTCAGGACTTGACTGACTGCTGAACCCCTCCCCCAAACATCAACTGTCCAATCATAGTTTAGGTGTTATACGTGTTATATATAATTCAGCTGATTAAAAGAAAATAAGGTAAAATGCACTACTTTGGCTCTGATGCATCCATGTGTCACTGTTTGCAGTCTCCACCCACAGCACGATCTGATTGGTTACACATCAAAAGAATTAGCCTCTTAACACTGAAGGCTGTTGTGCTGCAGATGAGCCAGAAGAACAAAATGCCAATCTCTTACACTGAAGTTGCAAAAACACCCAGTATTTCCACGGGTAACGTTATGCTAATACGTAGTCTAACTGATATAATGTGAGCTGCAAGGAGAGGAAGAGGGAGTGTGACAGTGCAGGTGAAATATGTGACCAGCTGATAGTAGTTTATAAAAATGCATGGCAGTGAGGACACCAATAATTTATATGCCAGATGTTGATTTGAGTGAACCATCACTGTGTTTGTCACTGTAGAGACTTAAGTCTGCATCATGCAGTGACATGAATGCAACCAGGTGAAATTTTAACTGTCACACTCACAGGAAGTGATCATAATGACCACTTGAGGCTGGCTCCAAAAGTAAGTCAGTCCTCATAGACCCCCATGTTAAAATGCCCAACTTTACAACAGAAATAAACATTTTAACAGCCTGGAACAAAAATGGTTTTGGTCTCTACAGTTTATTTCCCCATTCATGATAACTGTACGGGGTTTTAATTTTCATAAAATGTACCTATTGAAAAGTTATAAAAGCTTAAAGTTATGCATAATTAAGGGTGAGGCCGCTTTGAGTGACAGGTGGGTGCCGTCCATTGACAAGTCACGACCAGTTCATCCAAGTTAATTGTAACATTTCGATCACCTTAAAAAGTCTTACTCTGTGTTTGGTTGTACTGAAAAACCCTCTAAGGACTCAGATCTTCAGTTGTTTTCAGTAAGTAAATTTTTTAAAATAGTTTGAAGCCGCTGGGAGGAGTTTGCCTTGAGTGCTTTCTCCCAGCCCGAAAGGTATTTCTTGCTTAGGGTTGGGAGAAAAATAGTGGTTTGAGTTGAAATGAATAGATTTGAACCAGAAAGCCTCACAGGTAGAGAACCCCCTAGGCAAACCTCTCACATCTGTGTTTTTTGCTAGGAGTTAACTATGGCTGTAAATGCACCACGCTAACTTCAGCTAGCAGCTGGCTGTCTTGAAAATATAGTCACTCCTTACTCCAAAAATCAAAGATGGCGACAGCCAAGATGCTGAAATCGAGACATTAAATGGGAATCCACAATCCAGTGGATGACATCACAGTGGCTACTTCTATTATTTTCTTAAACTGTTACGCTCAGGATTGAAGTGGTATCTTTTTAATATACTGTTTGAAATATGAATGAATATATAAGATAGGCAGTCAAATAAACAGAGTTATGTTTAAACCACATAACAGTCTGAACTTTAATTTTTCTAATCATTCTAATAATACTACCTAGCTCTAAACTGCAGTATGAGAGTAATGTATATTATTTCCATGTCTTTGACATGGATTATCAACTGGTGAAGAAGCTGACTTTTTGCCTGCCACATAGCTCTATGCTCAATCTTAACTACAATATCAGTACCTTTTGAACAGGGTTTTGTTACAAAATGAGGCAGCTGAAAACATTAAAAAGAGACTACCATTAGCATAATGAGCTAGCCTGCTAATAAAACCGGCCTGAAATCAATGATCCAGTGTTTGAAAAATGATTGAGAACTTCATATGGAAAATCTGCCTCTGTAATCATTGTAAACTGCATTATCGGCAGTGGGAGAACTTAAAGCTTGACAGGCGTAGCAACAGTAACTAAGGGGGCAGAGCTGTCAATTATCAGCCCAGATGAAAACAATATCCATGTACAGTATGTTGCAGGTCCCTGTGTATTTCTTTAATTACATTCATCCAGCTGCATTTTCTGTCACTGTCACCTGTGTGACATAAGTTGTGTTACTTTTGCTCTGTGAGCTCTGTGACATCAGGATAACTGTGACAGGAGCAGTTTCTCCTGCTCCCTTTTTCAGCTGCAGTCTCAAGGTCAAAAACAATACATTTTGTTAAGAAAACAATGTGCAACTTTAGGATAAATCTTCTGTGTGTGTTATCAGATAAAGATATTTCAAAGATTGTATGAATGTTTTCTGTAAGACAAGGTATTATATAGTGTAGATACCCCAGTGCAGAACTGTGTTTAAATATGATGTTTTCTAGTATGGCCTACTGAAGACAGCTGAGAAAGGGTGTGTATCTGAATCTGTAAATAAATAAACTGAGGATAGATTATTATCCACGTGGAGTTCAGACAGCAGATTCAGATGGTTCAGTTGTATGTTTGCCTGCTGAGTCACAGTGATGCCTTACTTAACTGATTGGGCAATGGGCCAATCACCTTATATTAAGCAATACTGGGGCTCCAGAGAGCTCCGGGCTGTAAGCCTCTTATGAATGTGTGCTGCGTCCCATGTGCACTTTCCTGCCAAGCATGTTAGGGGAGTGATTTCAAGTTTCTCCACACAGTTGCATGATGTATTACTTTCAGCTTTCAGCTAAGCCGTTAGTAATCTATGTTGGTTCTTGAAACTTCAAAAGATGAAAAGGAGTTTACATTTCTTTCTTTTTTTTTATCAGCATGTAAGTGAATTACACATTACTTTTTATTTTACTTATTTATTTTCACTCACGCAGTTTAGTCAGCTCTTTACTTAGAATTAGAAAATTTGCTGCCCATTATTTTATGTGCCTCAATCACGACTTTGAATTATATTTAAAGCTGCAATAATCAATGTTTTTTTACATTAATAATGCATCAGATGACTGTCTAATGGGAACAGTGCAGCTTGTAGTGGATAACCCACACAGAATTATTATCCAACTTTCACTTCCCCTTCCCTCATTTTGGTTTTTGCAGTCCACACATTCTGCCCTTAACAACATTTCACAACACTTTTCAGCAGCAAGCAGCTTTATTCAGGAAAGTTCGGATAAACCACCGCATTCTCATCCCAACTCGTCAAATATGGCCGTTTAGTTAATGAACTCTCACGTCTACATATAACGTGTGAGGTAACCTCTTGCGTCTGTTGTAGTCGTTACAGGTTGCCGTATCAATTTTTTACTTGTTACATGCATTGTGTCTTTTCAAAATACACTTCCGTTTTCACAGGAAATGTACAGTTTCTGCTTGTTTTTTCAAAATAAACTTGCAACGTAGGTAAAACACAACAAAAGCATGGGGAAAAAAACACTGTAGCTTGGCGTAAAATGATCTTTGGTTTGACATGAGAAAACAAATAATGGGCCCCTGGGTGAAAGTCCAGTGTTTATTGGGCCCAGTGACCCCTTTGTAATACAGCAGTTGCTGATGCATTTCATAATGCCACAAAAGAACAGAGCTCATACTTGCTGACTTCACCTGTGACCTCTGCATCAACAACTGCCTCCACCCAGTGTGTAATATACTGCCGCAAAATGTGCCTTTGTGTGTCAGTATCTAACGCCCAGGTCACAGACAGAGCAGCGGTGTTTGACAAGTTTGGAATGAGAACGGATAAACAGACTGTTCTCAGGAATTGGTGGAGACCAGACCAGAGCTAAAATGAGAGTGAATATCGGACTTGGATTTGTCAAGTGGCTCAAAACATGACTGCTACTGAATGCTGCTGTGTGTCTGCTTGGTGTGTAAATTTTAGACTGTATGATAAAGATGGACGACATGACAGCTCCCTAAAAATGAAGCCAAAACATCTTGATTGCCCCCTGGTGGCTGGCTGCAGTATAAGTCATAACTCCTGCCCCCTCTATGTTAGCCAATGGGACATGAGCCAAACTAAAAGACATGTTAAATACATTTTTCCCAAATATGATTTCTTATAACACTGATGTATGTTCAAGTGTTTTTCATATAAGTTTGGTTTTAATTGGTAATTTGATGCTATAAAAAAAAACAGGTTTGATGTCATGACTGACAGCTGTGTGTGCCAATCAGTGTGTTCACAATCAATGGTGCTGCTTGCGATTGATGGGATAAATGTACGAGCGGGAACTTAATACCGCAGAGATTGCTGCCAAGCACACTCTGTCTCCAGATGACATCACCAGTGCAAGATCCAGATGAATTGGCTTCATCTGGTATATTTTGGCTTCATTTTTGTACAGTGGAAGGACATGGTTGGTGCATCATCTATCTTTATATACAGTCATTAAGGTAAATAAACAACTACTTGCAAACACATTTGCACAATGACTTATAGGTGCACATGAATTCTTGTGATGGAAATTGCACCAATTAAGAGGTTAATGAGGCTGTAGGAGTGTAACTGTAGTAATGACCTGCTGTATCTGTGATGATCAGTAACTCTGAGGTGATTACTGCAAACGGAACAGCAGTGCATCTCTCGGTCAGAGGGAAAAGTAGAGATAGTTGTTGTGTGCTACTTTTAATAAATAACCTCCAACACTGGCTTTGAGGCAGTAAAGTGTTGTAACTTTTGGCTTTTTGAATCCGTCACTAATAGAGCGTCTACAGCCCAGAGCAAATGCTTTGCACAACTATGACCCACATAAACACACTGAGCTCAAATCAGCATTTTGAGCCACTAATGCAGTCACTTGCCCAAAGTTGGAAAAGTGTGTTATTGACCCATGAGTGGGTCCAAAACTCATCATTTATGTTAACTGCTCTGAGGGAGGGCTGTTGGTTAGAAGCAGCTCTGCTGACGGTGATAGCTAATGTCTGAGCCAGAGTTTGATGTTTGAATCTCATTCAAGGCCTTGAGGTCTTGACTCTGGAGCTAAAGTAATGGGAGCCACTGGCCTCAGGTTCACCATGACCTAGTTCTGTCTGTATGTTGCCTGGACAATGTTGGAGGAGAAGAGGAGGACTGGAGAGGAGATGGACAGGTGACGTAAGAGACTGGATGGGGAGAAAGGTTGAGAGGACTATTGAGTTTAGCAGAGTTTGAATCCACACCAGCTTGAGTCTCCTATCCCATACTGTCTCGCCTTAATAAATATGTAGTCTATGAGCAATGTAAAGAGTTTTACCAACTACAAAATATATAAAGTAACATAGTACAAATACTCTTCAAAAGCAATTAATTCACTCAGTGTTTTTGCAGCAGTTACTGTGTTACATTTCCTCAAATTCGCATCTGCTTCTGTTTTACTTTCATAAAGGAGAAAAATGATCAGGGAGCCAGTGTTCAATGCACTTTTTTGCCAATAAACTGAGGAGACATTTTCCACCTGGAGATTCCTAAGTATTTAGACATTACACATCTAAGCCAGCTTAGTGCAAGGGGACAAAAAGAGGACAAATATGGACAAAACCCGTCAGGACATGGGTTTAATTCTTCATTCTTATATTAAGAGGATAGTATTAATGTTATTGCTTAGTGCTGAGAGCAACTGAAGAAATGGATAACAAAGCCTTTATTGACAAGCACTGTTAAAATCTTACCTTTCTAACTGAGAACAGATGTTTGTCCAGTTGTCCAGTTTGGTAAACACATGGTAATACCAGGTGTAACTGGCCTTTATGTCAAATGTTAGATGATAAACTGGTGAGCCAGGTTGCAAACTCTCATATATTTACAGTCTAACTCAGTTGCAACAGAAAAACAGTCTCTAATGAGACTCTAATGAGTCTCATTAGAAACCATTTTTCTGCTGCAAATAGGTTTTATATATTGCATGATCTTTTCATATTTAAGTTGTTGTGTAACCTCTTGATCAGCTTCTATTTCTAGAATCTTAAGATAACATTATCACGCAATTAAAACTTGATATCAAACGTCAATAAGATTTCACCACTGCCATATTCCTACGAAACTAAATCATTTCAGTTTTTTATAATTTCATTAATTTTGCTTATATTAAAATCATCCATAAATTCATAAATGACCATACACAGCTTTGCTATACACTTGTCCCTATAAGATTAAGAACTAAAATTTAAAAAAAAAAACTATTATGTACAATAAATGACTTTAATATGAACACGGTTTCATACTGCAGCTTTGTGTGGGTGTAAAACCCATTCTGTATAAAATAAGGCTTTGAAATAATAAATATAAAAGTACTTCAGTTTCAAACTTTGCACCGAGCACATTACCGAGGTATGACTCATACATGTGCACCCATTAGGCAGCTGGTCAGTGTTGCACGGCGTCTCTCCCGTGTGGACCGTCTGTCTGCAGGCCACTGGTCTGGATCCCTGCTTCATTTGCATAATAAGAGAGAAGTGCATGATGGTCTTGAGATTGTTGCTGTGACGACGCTGAGGAGACATATGGCTCTTTCAGAGAATCCTCAGGGTGTCAGGATAGGTGGAAGCTCTCGCTGAGTGTGTGTGTGCACGAGGTTGGAAAACAAGAGTGAAAGAAATGTTTTGTTCTTTTAATGTAGCCGAGCTTCCTGACGCATATTATAAATGTTTGTGTGCGTGTGTCAACAAACCCCCCCCATTAAGGATGCTTCACTCTGAAAAAAAATCACAAACAATAGAGGAGGAAGGCTGTAGAAAATGAAATGTCTGTGCACAAAAACAGAGTCAGGGTGATTTGTGTGGGAGGGAAAGTTGCCCACACTTCATTTGTGAAAGATTTTTTTGAAATGACTGAGGCGCTGTTGTTTGCTGCATTTGGAAACAAAACAATGACTTTCTTATACATCTAAAATAGCACTGTCATTGCACGCCTCATGCTATTCCACCTTAACAAAACCCTCATCATGAAAGTGTTTTTACCGTCATACAAACACATGCGTGCTGCCGTTGTTTTTCAGAGTCCTCTGAGGGCAAAAACAATGCAGGGCCTGTGTTTGTGAGCAGGAACACGTGCCGCCCTCAGACTTAGAGAGCAGCTGGCAGCACCATCAAACATTCATGAGAGAGATGGAAAGACTGTGAAGGACAGTGTGGACCCAGGGATACAGAAAGAGAGGCAGAGACGGCGAGCGTGAGCTCACAAAGGTTAATGGGACTTATCTGCATTAACTCTGAGCTGCTGTTGTTTTTACGGGCCGCTGTTTGTGCGCGAGGTGGGTCGAGGTGAGCTGCAATCGAGTTTCTGTCACCGATGATGCTTCTGTTTGGTCCAGTCTGCAGCAGCTGCTCAGTTCAATATAAGTGAGAGATACAGGCCACCTTTACAGTACTGCACAGCAGTTGGCAGCCTGTTGTTCATCAGTCTATTCAGAGCTGCACAAATGTCTGTTGATGGGATAATCATACCCCAGAATCCAAGTAACAGCACCTGTAATTCTGCTCATTGTGTTTGTTGAGTCAGAAAGCATTATCATTTGCATGTAATTGAGTGGTAGCAGTTTTCACTGAGACTTAAGTGTTGAAAAAAACATTACAAACATATCAACTCAGGATTGGTTCCAATTTGAGGGCAAACAGGCGAACACATTGAGTCAGAGGAATCGCAGCAGACCGACCTGACTTTACATCAGCTGAAAGGGCCAACTGTGAATTCCTCTGAAGGAACGTGATTGACACTGGAAAGGAAAATAAAACCTTCTCGCTCCCTGTGATCGTCTCTTCGATTGCCAGGGTCTTATAAATTATTTTGATGGTTTGATCAAGGTTAGACATAACAAGCAGAGATGAACCTGGCAAAGAAACCGGCAGTGGTTTTTCTTTTTGTGAGCAGAAATAAGAAAAGATAGTTTTCAGGCTTTTGGTGTTTCTTTTGGAGGGTGTCGCAGTGTTGCAATGATGTGGATACTGCGACAAACACACCCCATGCTGTTACAATAAATGTGAAGAATACTTTTCTTTGCCACAAAAGAATGAAAGAGGGTAGGTTTACTTTGGCTGTATGTTTGATTTTTGTTTGTTTGTTTGCTTTGGCTTGGGATGATGAGGTATGAGTGCCATAAATATGGAAAAAAATATATGTGGAATAAACTTGCCTGCTAAGTGTGTAACTACTATGCTAATATACTTTTATCATTAATCCTTTTTAAAGGAGTTATATACGACATTCAGAGCATTAAAACAGTAGTAGTAGTATAGTGGAGTAATCTGATGTATGCTTACATCTTAGCTTCTGTGTTTATTGTTGTGGTAGACAGTCCATTACATTTGAATCCCTGTGTGTGTGTATCCCACTGGCTAGTTAATCACTGCTGCTTTGCACTCACACTGCGGTTAGGACTGATAATGGCGCTCCGACCCACAGCGTTGTTGAAGAAACGTAGCATGACTCCCCCCACAGGTTAACTATGGGTGTATTTGGAAATACTCCAAGTGCTAGAGTGCACTCTGGCACAAACTGTTCCTACATTCGGAGCGCTCTTGGAATATACTATTAAGTTACCTAAAGCACCACAATGTCAGGGTGGCAGAGTGCACTTTGGGCACTATTGTCTGGGTAGACCGAGCAACCAGCGTTAGCTCTGTCAGCACTGTCACTATTGTTAGTGCTGTGACCAACGTTAGCTAGTATTCACCGGCTCAGCCACCTCCATATTGAGAACTGTGTGCTGACAATCCTGGCTCAGACTGAATCACAGATATGCTCTGAATGTCATGCACAGCTCTTTTAAAGATACTTATTACAAACGTGAGCATGTTAACATAAGCGAGGCTCCAAAATAATGGGAGCCTATCTATGTTCCCAGCGTCCCATGTTCCCCAGCTCAATATCCCCTTAATATGACACATTAAGGTGACCTTTTAAAGGCTTTTATGTTCTCACCAATGATTTTCCTGAAATTAAATGTTTCCCTGGATCAATATGTTGAAATCACTCAGCTACAACTTACAGCCTACTGTGTATACTCTTTGAAACCTACGCCATCAAATTTGTGTGCAAGACAGTTTTCTTGACTTTAGGCATTGATATCTCCACAGTGGTTAAACAGATTTTTACCATTCTAGTTTAATTTTTGCATTTTGAACTGTAAAGATAGCCCTTACCTATCTCTTACAATATTGGTTTATATCCAGAGACACATGATCAAAACTCAACACAAGGCTGGATGAGGTTTATGAGAACATAGGACCCCTGGAACACAGGGATGACCCCAAAATAATTAAGAAAAGGCCAAATTAACATCATCTGCATTTCAGTCTCAGAGCCCATCTGCTCTCAGTCTGTCAGCTATAAGTCTCTGGGGGCAACAGCCAATATTTGGGGAGATACAGTGCATCCAACGGATATCCGGACCAAGACATCCTCTTCTGTGCCTCACTCACTCTCCATAGTTTTATTAGCATCTTGAGACAGGTCCAGACAACATTTTGCTTAATATCTGCATATAAATACAAAATAAATTTGAAAAAAATACAAATACAAAGCTAAATCATTATCAGATGATAGCCAGCTCATTTTGAGATGCATTCTGCCCATAGACTGTTAGTAAAGATGGACAATGGTCTCTACTTACTCCCACTGTACAAAAACGAAGCCAAAATGACCCAGATATGGTGACATCATTTGGAGCCAGAATCTGCGTGTATCCAGTTTCCACCCATTAACCTGCCTGACCAATCTTGAGCAGCAGCAGCACTGATTGCGACCACACCGATTGGCACACACAGCTGTCAATCATGATGTTAAACCCTCTTTTTAAAGCATCAAGTTTTTAGTTTGGTTCATGTTCCATCCACTGCCCTAGAAGAGGTGGGGTTTATGACCTATACTGCAGCCAGCCACCAGGGGGCGATTGAGATGTTTTGGCTTCACTTCAGGGGAGCTGTCACGTTGTCCATCTTTATGTAGAGTCTATGGTTCCGCCTCTTTTGCTCTCCACACAGATTGTTTACCTGCAGGCAACCAGAGCATGCTCAAGCATGATTGGTCAATACTACAAATGCCACAGTAATGAGAATCCAAACACTTGATTTTAAGGGAAGCATGATTAAGATTCAGGTGCTGTATTTATGCTCATTTTGCATTTTTATCAGCAAACCTCAGTTTTACTGTCACAAATTTTCTGACAGTTTTTCTCTTTTAGACTTTGCATCACATATAAATATTCAGGATGTGTATTTTGACTGAGATGAAACCCTTCAGAGCAGGGTTGAACCAACCTTGCAGTATTTCACACTGCTCTGTACACTATTTCTCTCTCACCTGCCGACTCTCTTCACATAAGTGTGTTTCTTTTGTCTTAATCTTGCCGATGACACGAGGGGTCACTAGCTGACTATGAAGCCACACTATTTTGGCTGTGGTGTGTTGGCTAGACTTTGATCAAGAGTGCCTTGAAATAAAACCTGTGCCCTTGGATCCACAGGCCCAGAGAAGGGGGATTGAGGTCAGCTCGCATGTGTGTGTGTGTGTATTTGTGTGTGTGTGCTTGTCCACAGCAGAGAGAAGAACATCTTAGAAAGTTAGGGCGATTAGCCGCGTTAGTGTCTGTGCTAATACTGGCCCATATCTGCCATTGATCCTCATCAGCCCATATGTTCCAAGAAAGGGAAGCGCCAGAGCAGTTACGTACACTGACCAGGTTAAAGCTGTGTGTATTTACAGTAATGCACTGCTATTTACAGTGTGGACGCTACTTTATCTGGCCAGCCATGTATGGCACAGTACAGTAATAGGCCTAACACTAATACTGGTCCTTGTTTGGTTGAGCGTACGGCAGCATATGTACTGTACTTTCTCTAGCAGGTATCCGTGCTGCTGGCTCTGTGACAAGAGAGTCTCTAATGGAGGTGTTCAGAGGTGATGATGATGACAAATGTTCTTACAAATCAGCTGTGACTGGGAACAGGGTGTAGCACGGCCTGTGTTATTACAAAAATAAAGTGTGTGTGTGTGTTTGTGTGTACGAGCCGTGCTTGCATATTAGTCCAGATGGTCAAGAAAGGCCTAGTTGAGCCCTATCTGTTCTGGCTGGCTGTGAAGCTGAGAGGTTCTCTCTCTGCCTCCATCTGCTCGTGCTCGCTGGAGTCTCCAGCCCGCTGCAGTAGCGGAGCAGTTATTAGCCGGCTGGGTCTCAGGGACGACAGTAATTAAGAGATGAGATGGACTTGCGCTGTCCTCGAGGAGTCGGCAGACTGCTGCAGCATCCCGACTTCCCTCCCCCCCTCTGGCGTCAGGGACCCGCCTCGCCTCCAACAACCATTCTGTTTATATAGCAGGTCAGAGAAAACAGGGCAAAACAGACAGACTGCTCTGTTACACGACTGTATTATCACCCTCCGTCAGTGTCAACCACAGTTCATATTAATTAGGTTTCAGGAGCATTCTTTGGACATATATACAATGCATTCATCTAGGATGGGGTTGCCTTTTACAGTGGACTGTGTGCTGTCATGGATGTGTTGTACATAAACCAACAAGCCAGCAGTTTACAATGCTGTGGGTCAGAGATGCAGGCCCAAAAGAAAAGCCAGCATTTCTGGTCAGAAGGAGAAACACACCTACTTTTAATCATTTAGAAAGTTTTGGATAATAACAAAATTGCTATGCGGACCTTTTCAAGAAAGTGGTTAAAGGCATGGATGGATTACTAAACAAGCCCACCAGGCCGAGGCCTGGGGGCCACCAGGAAAAGACTCAGAATGAACACAAAACGATGCAAAGAACTGCAAGGAGACACAAAATATCTAGACACACAAAAACAAAAAGATGCATGATGACTAAAAAGATGCAAAACAACAACAACAAAAAGAGCTCAAACCACAGTGTAATTAGTTGAAGGCCATGGATGGGGGGGGATTAAAATTGTGTTCATGTCAACATAATCATGATGCCATGTTAAATGTCACTGTTCCATCAGGTTTGTCATATACAATCAAAACTATACTACAGATAAGGTTTGGATTTTTTAAAAAGTCTGTCTTAATACAATACTCACATGAAGATAGTGCATTAGAAGAGTCACTGCTCAACAGTGTTCACTGTAATCATTCACACTGTCCATACAGGCAGTGAAGTGACTCCTTCCCAGCATGTTCCATGTAAAAATTAATACTTAGGTCTAGCTGAGGCTAACATGAGGCTTAAGCTGTGTTTAGTGTGTATCCTTTAGTCCTGATGTCCATCAACAAACCTACAGGAGACCTCCAGAGCCTATTATTGTGCCACAGATATGAGGGCTGCAACCAGGCCAGAGTAACCTGTTATGGGGCCCTGGAGCAAAACTGAGCAGTGGGCCCCTACTGACTTGTGTTTGGCACATTTTCTGTGTATTAAACACAAGCTGAACCTGTAGCCTTCGAGCTCAGGAGGGTCTGGGATTCTGGGACGGGTGCTTGCTTTGAGCTATTAATAATCAGTCATGACGTATAGATTCATTATTTAGTCCTTTTAAATGACAATAAATACTCATTCTCAAAGTTACATCTTCAGATTTCTTGTTTGTATGGTCAAATGTCAATAACACAAGTTATTCATTTTAAAATTATATAAAACAGAAAAAAGCATCACATCATTTAAGAAGTCAAAGAAAGAAAAATCAAAAGAAAGAAAATCAAATACGTGAATTTTGTCATCTAAATTATTTGTTGTTTTAGCACTACATTATGAACCTTAAAATACTAGGATTATGACAAGATGTGTGGATAATGTTAATGTAGTAGCTTTATAATTTCATCTATATTATTTAATCACCCCAAATCAAAACGATTTTCTTGTTTGCTTTGTGTTCAGCTGTTAACCCTCTACTGTTGGTGTTTATAAAGTCACCTGACAGCACTAAATATCAGTCAATACAGTGCCCCAGGGATGACGATTTTCTTTAGGCAGATGCAGAAGTTAGCATCATACTGGTTCCCTCATCGAAAAGCCAAAGGGATTTTTCCATTTGATTTTATTACTGAAAATAAGATCTGTGGCAAACAGAGGTTTATGATACCTACACTTTTTGCTCAGCAAGATAATCTTCACAAATGAACACCACTTTCATGGTAATTTAAGCCTAAATGCAATCCCCAGTAGTAAACGCTAATGTTAGGCTATAAACGAACTACACCTTGGTCACATGACCTAACATCACCACCATAACAAGACTGTAAAGCAGTGTTCAGCGTGG
>JAPZEB010000014.1:27525765-27537979 GCA_029783705.1 Chaetodon striatus | reverse complement strand
ATAATGTTCTGTAGTCTTATTTAGCCACTTGTTAGCAACTGCCTTTTTAAAAATACAATGAAGCTTAACAATTCTTGAGTAGGGTATTTACTGAGGTATGTTATATCGTAGAACATAATGTTAAAGTCTCTTAAGCTTGTGTTAATCACAGCCCTTAATTTAGGCATCTAACCAAAAACTAATTAAAAAACTATTGACTCTAAGATGAGGGTAAAATGCTAACTCATTTCTGGGTTTTAGGACTAATTCCTGGCAGACTCTATACCCACCTGAAAGTCATATGACACAGTGTGACCATTTGATTTTCTGTTGCATGAAGTGAGCTAAAAAACAGTTCTAACCTGATGCAGCTGCATTTTATTGATAACTTAATACTCCTGTTGCTTTTGTCTTGAATACTTTCGCACACAACGCGAATGAGGCAGTGCAAAAAAGCTACATCATTTTTTTCAGAACAAGGTCCATTTTTTCTGAGCTTTCGCACCCCAAATAAGGCATCAACATGGGCTTAATAAGAGACAATGGGGCCCCTGGACACAGATAAGAAAAAGGCCCCACCACCTCTCCTACACAGGAGTAAGACACACAGACTTTGTGGTGGTTTTGTGTCTCTTCATAGTCGTTATGCATTTTTTTTTGTGGTTTTGTGTCTTTTTGTGGTCATTTTGAGCCTCTTCCTGGTCAGCATGTGTTAATTTAACTTTTGAAATTTTATAATTGAAGGTCACGGGGACCTCTTTTTTTTGACCAAGGCAGCGCATATCAAATCCACTCTGTCCATTCTAACTTTTCACAATAAAAGCTTTAGACTTGTGCACTGCAACTGTTTGCCAGAGAGACCTCACATTCACTCAGAGCATTTTGCTAAAAGGAAATAAAATAGCTTACAGTAGCGTAGGCTTTACAACAACTTACCTCAGACAGACTGCCAGATGCTGCTCTGGGTGAGTAGGATTCCACCCATTATCACAAATTAGCACCACACAAGAATTGCTACTGTCGCAATTTCGCATCACTGCTGGTCGGACTGGTTTTGATGAGCAACATTCTCAAGCAAGTATTTAACATTTTCATATTGTTTATTAATCTTATCCCTGGTGTTTAAGACATCCTTAATGTAGGGCAACTTTGAAAGAGTGCAACATTAAATAAGATTTAATTCCAAGATCATCAACATTACAAGGAATCAGTAAAGGGAAGGTAAAGGTCATGGCTTTAATGCCCCAAAATATCCCCATGGGAACAGCCATGAAAGAACAAAGTGTTCGAAAAGAAAGATGAAGGAGATTTAAGTTTGAGAGAGCAAGTCGAGTGAGTAGAGAAGAGTCATTCCTCTGTGAGAAGAGGGCGACGTGAGCTATTTCTTGAGCAGGTTCTCAGCTGATGACAGAATGACTGTAGCACCCAAAGGTGAATGCAGTAAATCACAGAGATGGTGGTGTGGAAAGTGCAGCGTAGATTTTACTTTATCAACCGACACAGAGTTTCAGGCTAAATCCCACCTGCTGCTACAGTTTTCTCCCCCTTGCTCTGAGCCGAACGTCTCTTTATCCACAGAGCTGCATCCATGTTAGTCAGCTGAACGTACAAACTGGCTCGATGTCTCTCACAGTCCAACACAGACAGATAGAAAATCCCATCCAGTCATGTTTCACCTTGGTCAAAGACACCGAGTGGAGAAAGAGGAACTGCTGCTGAATACACAAGCAGATATCAAGCATTGTAAAGAGCTGCAGGACAAAAGCTGCAATCAATCCCCTATCAGCTCAGACAGCGGCTATTCTCTGCTAAGTTTATTAACCTGGTGAGATCACTGAAGCCCACGATCACAGAAGCAAAGATAAGATTTGAGAGCATGACCATCTGTGTCTATGTGTGTCACCCCTTTTTTGATTTGACCCCTCCGTGGGTCAGCTCACGGGAGGATCACATGCTTGTTTATGCACTGTGCTGCTCAGTGTGTGTGTATGTGTGGGAGGCTGTCTTTTAGTGAGGGCTTCTCTCGTATCTTTGACCTTTCAGCCACAGCCCCACCTGACTTCCCTTCTCATTTCCTTTCCTAATTTAAGCCGGCTCATATGAGGAAACCCTGTCCACATTCCAGCAGCTGTGATGGTTGCCTTTTGGTGTGACGACACCTAATCCGTATGTGCGTGTGTGTGTGTGTGTGTGTACGTTTGTGTGCGCACAAGCTTGCTAATGGACTTGTGTAAGAGGCTCAAAGCGTCACTAGGCTGCCGTGCTAAGTGGCATGTAACCCCCTCCCTCCATGCAGACACACAAACACACTTGCAGAGAGAGAAAAATATGAAAGAAAAAGTGATGGTGGTACAGGAGGCCTTACTGGTGGCTGCTGTTGGAAGTGTCATGTTCTGGTCAAGGAAGTGAGCTCAGTATTGGAACAGAGAAAGAGAAGTAAAATTAAAAAAAAGCTGGTGGTATTTTACAAAAAATGTAAGATAGGATTATGGGAGAGATGATGAACCCTACTGACCAATAGGAAACAAGTCCAACCATCTGTTTGGTCTGCCCCCACGCTAATCAACCTGTTAGTGGAGGGCTACAGATAAAGATTTTATTCTTAATGTTCAGTGAGGTATAATGACCCCAAGGATTACACTTGTTAAGTTGTAGCAAGTAAACTAGATTTGAGCATTTATTAATATCCTGTTATTGCCACTTGTGAGCTCAGTAGCTGCTGTTAAACCAAAGTTACAGAGACTCATTTTAAAGGCTCTGCACATCGTCACAGGTGTTTGTATTTAGTTCGGCTGATTATTTCTGCTCAGGTTGAAGGTGGCCACAGCTATGCTAGGAATAATATGAGGTCACTGCGTTAGATATACCAATGAGAATGACTGACGTATGATTAAAGCTGCTTTCACACTGCCTACCTGCATGACTGTTCCCCCCAAAAAGCAAAGCATTTTTAAAAACGGTCGCTGCTACCATGGTCCACAACTGCGATGACAGGCAGGTGCTTAGTTGAAGCTAGCTTGTAGCTGCAGTATTGTACTTTTGTAGCAAGGCAATGAAAATGGCTCAAATTACCAAAGAGTTCTACATATTTGGACAATTTACAAGTCTTAAAAGTCATCTGAAGTTCATTGAAATATTATCCCAGGCCCATTTTTTTTTCTGGTTGTCCTTATAAGTCGCTAGTCCCGTTAATTCCGGGTATTCAGACACCAACATTATCGGCTCCTCCATCCTGTTTTCTTTGAGCTTTCATGATGCCTGCTAATAGATCAGCTGGGCAGGCAGCAACTGCCAGAATTTCAACATGGTGAACTCAGCACGTGCACGCTTAATACCCCTACTGCTGTGTTGGAAACCGCTTCCCCTCCACTGCTTTCCCTTCATTAAATGATTGAAGACAGTGAGTTACCTTGCAGTGGGGTGTGAGCCCCTTTAGGTGTAGATTGCCCCACCCTAGAGGCAGACACAAAGCTAAGTGGAGAGGTAAGGAGATGTCAATAAATCATTTTTGTCTGAAAAGTTGCATGGAAATTAAAAAAAAACTGATTTCTGGGGTTTTTACGAATGCTTGCACACCCCTGCAGAACATTTGTGCAGGGGAAAATGTATTTGGACAGAGCTCCATTTCAGTGGATTACTGCTTTCTAAAATATGCTTGTCTAATGAAATCCTTTGTTTCTACTGATGTCATACCTCCAGGTCAAAGCTAGTTTGCTGCCAAAATGAGGGAATGTCTTATCAATGTGGTTTCTTCAACTTGAATACAAAGAAGATAGTAATGTAGCTAATATGCACTTGCCAACATTTATGTTGCTCACAGAATGGGGCTAGCTACAACAGCTAGCATTAGCATTGAATTTGGGGTCCAGTTAGTTAGTTAGTAATGTATTGTGTAGTTAATGTTAACCCTCTAAGACATCCTCTGTCTGGATAGGTTTTGGTTGTGTGGATGTGACATGGGAACTCCTCACTCTTTGACCAAAATGGAACACAGAAATTGCACCAGATGCACCTAGTGTGCATAGCTGTCATTCTGAAAGTTTGCGTGCAAATTTTCCATATTTCAAAACGCATTTTTCATTGCAGTGTTGATAAACAACTTTTAGTCTGTGCATGCCTACCGAATCCTAAACAGAGGTGTGTTCATCCAAAGTACATGACATCACCTGTGTGGTTGTACCATGGGTGTGTGCGGCCTTGAATACTGTAAAAGAAAGAGCTGACCTGAAACACAACATTACAACTCTTCTCTCTTCAACAAGGGCTCCTTTATCTAGCTTTCCAGTAGTGTCATCTCTCTCAATATTAGTACGGTGATCTAAAGTAAGTAAAACTGACTTTAATGTCACAGTGATGCAAAATTATTATTACATATAGGCAACTTTACAGCATTTTGTAGCTCATGCACTAAAGACTGGCTTTAACCAATTAAAAAAAAACAATCAATATTGCCAGTTAAGGGGTGAAAGGAAAAATCAATACAGTATAATACTGCAATATAGTATTGATTTTTTAATCATATAAATCATTAATATTGTAAATACAAATTAAACCAACTAGAGACGTTTTAATGTCATGGGATCTGAGCCTCTTACACAAGTCCATTAGCCAACTAGAATACTAAAATCCATAGCTTTTTCAGTCCATTATACATTTTGCTGCAAGAAAACTGAAGTGAGATAACCAGGCTGAAATGTTATTCGATAAAACAGATGCTGACAAAGTTTTTCTTTGGGAATATAATTTGCAGTTGAAAATAAGTAATAAATTGCAGTATATTACAATATACATTGTCACAGTACTAGCATATGGCAAAACAAATCACAATAACATTGTATTGGACCGAAGTATCCTAAAAGGATCACATTGTGCGGCCTCTAGTAATATTGTCAGTGTTGTTTTTCTCTTGCCTAGATTTAAGATTGGCCTGATTGCTGTGAAATAAGTAAAGCTGTCTTGTTTTCCCTTGAAGTTTGGAATATTACTGACAAAAATCCACTTTTCAGACTTATTTATTGTTAGCTCTAGCTGAAAAATACATGAATATCTGAGGAAGAACAAGGCTACGTGCCATGTTAGTGGTTCTGGGAGGATTTATTCAGTCCCAACTGGTAACTTCAGCATGCTAACATGCTCATAATTACAGTGATAACATGCTAATATTTATAATGTTTACTGTGCTTACCACCTTAGTTAAATTTTAAGAGAATCCATCCACTAGTTTTCAAAAGATTTTGATAAAACCCATAAATGTCAACATCATGATGGTGCTAGGTGGAGGAAAGTAGGTGGGATTAATTCTCTGGGGACCATGAATGTCCGTGCAAAGCTGTATGAAAATCAATCCGAGACCAAATCACTGTGACGTTGCTCTAACAACAACGATCACTTCTGAGTAAAAAACTGGCAATTGATTTCAGTTGTGAAGATATGTCAAATCTGCAAACTTGGCGATTTCTGTGATTTTCAGCTGTAACTGTAATGTTTAAAGATATATAGTAAAACACGATGATCTGACCTATCTGACATTTCTCCTATTTGAATATTTGTCCTGCTTTACCTGACACATTAACCAATTGAGGCTGCAGTAGACAAGTAACTCTGTTTTTTGCTACATAAAATGTTTTTATCAGTGGAGTCTGATGGCGTTGATATAACGGCTTCAGTTACCCATCTATCGAAAAAGACTGTCTGACAGCAAAGGCTGATATTGATGTTTTTTGGTGGGCTTTTTTTTAAGTGGTTGAAAACTTACTAATTTGAGGTAAGCTCTACTCAGCACCTTTTGATTTTAATGTATACGTTGCAAGGATTTTCTACCCGGAAGCTATTGGAAATAAACATTGTGATTTGGTCTATAATTTACTGATGAACTGACCACCAGACCACCAAAATGACTAATGTTGCCATCCCTGGGCTGCAAATGTGGCCAGAAATTGAAATAATTTAATTTTGAACCGGTTTCGTAAGACCCTTTGCTGAGTTAAATAATAATAAATATTCAACTTGTCTTTGTTTGCTAACATGCTAGGATTGCTAACATTGGTAGGCATCTTACCTTGAAGCAAACAAAGGAGTTTTTGTTGATCTTTGATGGATTCTGCTGTGAAAGAGGTCTTCCACACTGTTTCATCCATACCTGACATCACTCCTCTTGTGCTTTCGGCTTTGGAAAAGTGAAAATACAACACCTCCCTCTAAACTTTGAGGATATCTATTATCTACTGTCGGACTTGCAGGTTCAATATGCACACCATTTCATCATTTTCCCTTGTTCTGAAAGCTTGACAGGCCTCCTGTGCCTAATTACAGTTGCTAACATAAAGGGAAAGGCTTAGCAAAGGGTCAGTTGGTGCTTGGCAGGATTATACTGTATCTCGAGATATTTATATCTTTAACTGATATTTTGCAGTGCACTGATCAATAGAAAGTCAGCACAGCCAGTCCCAGTGTTCAGTGACTTCTATTGATCAAAAGATTTACATGTAACGAGCCCTAAATCTGTTGAAAATCTTTTCAGAAGGCAGCCATACGATTATTATCTTTCTGAGGCTTACAGCGTCCATTTTGCTGTGATTCCTGGAACATTCACATGCTAGAAGTCCTGAGTCTATTTGAGGCTCATGTGTAGGTTGGAATGGCGATCGGTCATAATATATTAACCTCTCTCAGCGCTTCAGGTCCTGCATACTCTGCACATGTAGGAGTGTGTGATAGAGAGAGGGGATAGAAAGTGAGAGATAGTGATAGTGGGATGGTACGTACTTCCATATATCTCTTACATAACTTCTGACTTAATATTTTCACATAGCCACAATCATCTCTCTCTGTCTGTGTCTGCTAGGCCATCAGTGTGTATCCACCCTGGCATTAAATACAGATTCTAGCAGGATTACCTTAACACCCAGATCACCACACACACACACACACACACACACACACACCCTCCTCATCCTCCCATCACACATTATCTCCCCACTTTAATCCCAAATCCCCCCGGGGTCAATCAAAAAGTTCCAGGTCACAAAGTTATGACGCCGGGGCGAGCGTGGTATCCTACTCTTCCCACTGGCTGAGGATTACACTGGCTGACAGCGAGGAGACTTGTCTCTGGTGGGGACAGTTGCTAAGGGTCAGATATGGCTGAATTACCCTTCCACACACACAAACACTCATAGGATGTAAACACACACATGCTGCCTTATTCTGCTCTCCATTTCACTGATCCATCTCCTCTGTCTTTATCTCTCTTTCTTTACAGGATACTTACAATTTATCACAACTTTGGTTATATTGTTGTAGTGTTGACCATCATTTTAGCCATATGATCTCTTGTATGAACAAAATTGCTGAGATCTGCTAACACTGCAACATTGACAAATTCGACAAGTCCGCTAACCAAAATGTCAAAACAGGTAGTCACCAGCATTTTCCAACCTGTCATTTTTATGGATCAAAGCTTGGTTAATTTAGTCAACTATAACGACTGGTTAAAGGTTAGACGAAGCCGTGGTTATGGTTAAAAGAAACCAGTGTTGATCACTGATGGGAGATGGAATGTGAACAGTGGTTGCCTGGGGTAAGCCACTTGTTTGCCCAACCAAACACCCCAAAGATATCCCATGACATTAAAACGTCACACTCCTTTGGTTTTGGCTCCTCAGAGACATCAGTCAGTATTTGCACAATTTTAGAATCCTTCGGCTATCAGTCTGATGATGATTTAGCCTCTGGGGGCAATGGCCAGTATTTCAGGGGTTCTGGTGTCTAGTGGATCACGAATAAAGGAAATCTCTACCACTAGGAACACCTACAGACTACAACTGGAAACAAGAACACTTTTGATACCAAATCTTGTCCCATTGCTTACAGATTCTGAATTCATATGCAGATGTCTGTTTTGAGAGATTATTTGCATGGTTTAAAGTGGTTGCTTGCCAGGAAAATGTAAATACTTACTGTTTTAAAACTGAAATAATGAATTTTGGGCAACAAGCTCTAAATGCAACAGATATCAACGAACAGTTGCACATCCAGCAGACACAGAGCAATATTAACATTCATTTTAAGTCATGTTTCTGGCCACCCAACAAATTTTAGCTCAGGCTGGGTCTCTACTCCACTCCACTCCACACAACATTTGGCTTTGTTCACCAGCTAATTGCTAACTTTGTTGCCATTGTTGGCACTGGCTCGTGCTGCTGAAAGTGATGCTGATGAGAATGGTGAGGGTGATCTAAACTGTAAAGTTGTAGGCCATAAAACCAAAATAACAAGCTGAAAGAGGCTAAAAAGCTCAACTCAATTAAGGAGAACTGTGGAGTTGGTGGATAATTGTCTTTGAGTCTTTCAGTATGAACAACCCCTCATACATTACAAACGGCCCTTTGATTCACTATATATCTTTATAAGAGTAGCTTTGCTGACTGACAGCAGCACACATGATATGAACAAAGGTCACATGGAACAAAGGCAAACTCTCATCACAATCATTATTCCACAAAAGGTCAGGTAAACATTAACACTAGTTGTTTTAAGTGTTTGACCAATGACCATTGTTGCTGTTTTTCTAGTGAGAACAGTCTCAGTTACTCTCACAGGGATAGTCTCCTATAATCCGACCTATCTCCACACTTTGTTTTTGAGCTGTACCAGCGCCATAGAAAGGTGTAACTGAACCCATCATAGCTCTGCACCAAGGGAGAAAATGCGTGAGTTGTTCATATTTCTTTAAACCAATGACAATTGTCTTAAGAGAGGCTAAGCCCTGGATGCAGCAATGGTGCCCTTAACAAATAGTGTTGAGATAGTAGAAAGGAAGGAGACATGGGAACCCTGTGTCAAAACCAAAGTCTAAGTTGACTTATTCTAAGTTACCTACGTATGTAACGTTGTGACGACGCCCAACAATGGTTCTTTTCCCAAACCTAAACCACTCAGTAGGCACAGATGGATTACTGAATGGGCCTACAGAAACATAAAACCTCGACAAAGACACACAAAAAGACTGAAAAGAGACACAAAATGCCTACAAATAGATGTAAAACAGTTGCAAAGAGACTCACAATGACTACCAAAATGGGCAAAATAACCACAAAGAGCAACAACGAAGAGGGGCAAAGGCAAAACAACAAAGAGACGCAAATAGAGACACATAACAACTGCAAAGATGACCACAAAGAGATGCAATACGGCTCCAAACAGGGGCAAAAACACAGACACAAAAAAATACAAAAAGATACAAAACCACAGAGGCTTAACATCTAAGAAGTCTGTGAGTCTTGCCCTATGTGGGAGAGGTGGTGGGGCCTGTATGTCTTTCCCCATGGGTCCATTGTCTCATAATCCGCCCATCCTGGGAGAGGTGCTTATTCATAAGATATCACAGGGCTAATTTGTGACACATCACACATCCTGTTGTTTGAGGATATGTTGCTTAGATGCACAGTCTACATTCTGTGAATCAGACTACACAGGGAAAGAAACAAACAGTTTAATTCACTTTATTTGGAGGTAAAACAAATACAGTATGTGCACCCGTAATGTTGGGAATAATCCCAAGGGGTACAGGAAAGTGTCTGCACCCACAGCTACAGCAAATATAGGAAGGTTTAAACCAGGATGTAAACTGTGATGGATGTCTGCAACTGACAGTTTATGTATTATTTTTCCCAATTATTTCAGATTTTCTTTAAATAACTTTAGTTAACCAACAGACAGTTTTGAATAAACCCCATGTTCACAACATGTCTCACTATGGAACTGCTCAGCAATCAACCTTTGAGTTCTGGTTACAGTATGATAGCCAAAACTACAAAATTGAAGAAAAAAAAAAAACCCACACTGCAAAAAAACGGATCATCATTTTTAGACTCTCTCTCTCTGTCAGGCTCCACACAAGTTGGATGCAGTCTGTTGTTGTAGTAGGAAATCCAGACTTTGATGATCCACCCCCCACTTGTACTGTACAGTTGCACCCCCACAACCAATGACTGCTCTAAGTTGCTAATGGAAAGATTCAGAGCATAATTCTGCTTACTGACTCATGTGTCTCATTCAGATGATTTATGTTCTCATTTACCATGCTCCCTTGCCCCCCTTTTTCCTTCGCTCCGTAGCTCTCCCGTGTGTTTTTTTCTTCCTCTTGTTCCACTGAACGCTGCTGGGCTAAGGCAATGAATGCTCTCAGCATGGCTGGGAATAAGAGCAAAACACAGTCAAATCTTGTCCTTACACAAGCATGGAGAAGCGTCACAAGAGCACAAACACCTGTGACGCACACTCCTCATTAAAGCTAGCCTTTTTCTAGTCTCACAGGAATAGCTTTTTCCCCTTCACCCTGGGTGCTTTCATTCCTACATCTCACAAAAAAAGAAGAGGAGTGGGGGCTTGGGCAGGGCTCTGAGCACATGGGTAGATTAGACAGAAGGAAGAGGAGATGTTGAAGTCACAACGGGGCTCTAATTCACCTGTTTTGATGCTCATTCACGTGCTAATGTGGGCTTTTATGGATATAACACAAACAGGATGTGTGAGTGGATGGATGTGAGTCCGTGTGCTGTGAATTAGTTAGGAGAGAGTTACCATGCTTGAGTGTCACCGCCACTTTTCCATGATGTGCTTGTTCTAGCCGTGGAGGATTAACAGGCATGTTTTGCCTTTTGAGGAGCTGACAAGCAAACAAGAAAGGGTCACATATCTGTGTTCACCTAACAACCTACATATGTACATGCAGAGAGAACCCAGTGAGTGGCCAACATTTTGGGTTTGAGATTTATGGCTTTGTAAAGATCAGAGTGTCTGAGACATGCACCCCGAGGTCAGAGGTCAGGAGAACATCTGTGATTCTAAAAATGACGATGACCCACTTTTACAGATCGTCTTCAAAAACACTATGTCAGCAAGGTGAGGGGTTACTGGGTCAGTCTTTCCAACTGGCCTCCAGTTTGCCTAGTCGTGCATTAAATTTGACAATCTAAAATTTCTTTTCTTGTTACCACTTGGGCACAGTCATTTTTTCACATATTTTTCCCTTCATTTCTGTCAGAGGGCCAGCTGTCTGTGTGCTGTTGTGACTAAGCAATTGTAATATTCTCTTAGCCATGGCAATACTGGTCAGCCAGTCCACCACATTGGACCAGACTTTGATAACCTTTGGTGCAAACAGTCATGTTGTCCAGAGGGTGAATTATAATAACATTAGAGGATACCCTGTCTTTTCATTTAGCTCTATCATCATCTTTGGTTTATGACCAAATACCCATAAACCACATTCCCATCAGCCTCAGCTACATGTTGTAAGCCTATTTTGTGCTAATTAGCAAATGTTAGCATGCTAACACGCAAAAGTAAGATGGTAAATATTCTAAACATTTCCTGCTAAACATCAGCTTTGTCACTGTGAACATGTTAGCATGCTAATAAAAACATTACCTTAAAGCAGGGCTGTGAACACTGGTACAGTGCTATGGAGCTGTTAGCATGGCTGTAGACTCTAAAAGATGCTGTGTCTTCACCAACCTAGAAAACACAAGGTAAGGCACTGGGTGATACTCTTGTGCCACCTTTAATGGGTGGGGAGGCATATTATCTGTGGGATAGTTATAAAGCTCTGCCCTGCACTGAAATGATAAACTTCTCCTTCAAATTTATAGTAAACTGATATTTACAGAAGATAGGAAGATATCTGTGATTTCTGTGATTGGCTTTTCCTTGTCACATGACATGCAGTGCACGCTGCTGTGCTCTAAAAGTTGAACTTTGTTTATCCCATGATGCAGGTGTTGCACCTGAAAAACAGGCCCTTGGGAACGCTTCTGCGCTCAACGACATCACTTTTGCATTTAAATGCGGGTCTTGTCCACATTGACAAGAATGGATTTGTGGGTACAAAAAAGTTTGTGAAGGAAAGTTTGTCAAACTGTCATGTCCCAGCTGTCTGTGGCTGTAAGTTTTAATGTCTTAAAGTTACTGTAGAGAGGTAACAGAAATGCAGTGGTAAAATTAAGAAGGGAGCACCTCCCTGAAGTTAACAGGGAACTCCACATAGGTCAGTTTACAGGTGCTGGGGAGTACCACTACATAAAAAAGTTGTTAGAAGCTTTTTGTGTCTCCAAAGGAGCTGTGTGAATTCTGGCAAATGTCCATTAAGTATTGCTTGAGTGTGTGTCAGTTGGGTCTGCTGACATCAAGCTTACAAAGGAAAAAAAAAAAAATAAAAAAAAAAAAATATATA
>JAPZEB010000014.1:27466484-27490364 GCA_029783705.1 Chaetodon striatus | reverse complement strand
TGTTAAAATGTTTGGTTAACATGTGGTTATGTTTAGGTGCAAAAAAAAACACTTGGTTATTGTTAGGAAAAAATGTTTTGGCTTAAAATACCCAGTTTTGGTGCCACAATCACAACTGGAAATGCTGCCGATGTATTGCTAAAAAACAACCGGTTGTTGTTGTTGTTGTTCTTGAGTAGTAGTATGCAGCGTGGCAGCCATCTTGCCTAGGTGTCACACTATCTGCCATCCCCCCTTTCTCCCCTATGACAAAGTCAGCTCATGTACATGTTATCAGAGCTATGTCATTTTAGAAACGTTGATGTGATATGTATGAAATATACAAATGTAACGTATCCATGTTTTGCAGAAATGTACAATGCCAACATTTTCTTCTGGTGACTGGGCTGGTTTGAGAGATCATGATGAAATATCACACATAGTGACTGTCTGGTTGTCGCTGATATAATTTCATTTTAGCAAAGGCAGGAAATTGATTAAATAAATCAATATAATCCTCAAAACCCTGACATGGTCACGCTGTCAAACTTCTCATTTCACCGACAAACATCCTTTAAACTTTTAAAATCTAAAAATGTGAAATAACAAAGTCTTCCTCGTATAAATGGAAATCTGAGTTCCTGAGCAATAGAACACACCTGTAAGGCCTTTATACACTGGGGGCGTGACGCATGAACTACACAAATATTTTGCATCAAAACTATTCATACCAACAGGGATGTGACTCTGCAACAGCTGCAACAGGTCAGCCATTGATGGACGATGAGGCTCCACTTCACCCCACTGTACTAAAATGTAGACAAAATATCCCAGATACATTGAAAGTGAGCATTAAATTTTAAAAAAAATCTTTGGGAAAAAGTTATTTATTGTGTACTTTGAGGTTTTGGTTTGGCCTATGTCCAATACGCTGACATGGAGTGGGCGGGGTTTATGACTCGTACTCTAGGCAGCCACCAGGGGGCTAATCAAGATATTTTAGCTTCACTTTTGAGGAGCTGTCAAGTCGTCCACCTCTATATACAGTCTGTGGTCATCCGTTCCCCCAACGGCATTGGTTGAAACTTTGAAAAAAAATGTGTCCTTTTTTTCACCCCATTATATTTGTGTTCTGTGATAAAGTACTTAGGACGAAAACAGTAATTCTAAAAAATATATTGACATACAAATTACTTGCACACACACACATACACAAACGCTTTCTAAAGGCTTTTATTCGCTTCACCAATTCAGTGGTTTTGCTCTTACAGCCATACTTGGCCTGCTATGGCCAGTAGCTTATGGTAGCTAATGAAATATAGCTAAGTTAACAAACTTAAGGGCAATGTGCTGTGTGACTGTTATTAGCCTAAGTCTTTATGACTCCTCTCTACTTGTGCTACTCTTACACAGTTTTACTCTTAATCATTAACCCTTAACTGCTGAATATGGCTTCTGTAGCCTTCTGTCAACAAAGGATAGTGTCACTTTTAAGGACAAAAAGTAGCATTGCGGTGATCTACTATGATTGTGTCGACCACGATTCGATTTCCAATCAGGTCTTTGCTGTCCAAGCTTGGATTAAAAGGCAAAAGTGCCCCAAGAATACGTCAACCTTAAACCAATTGATTATTTGGTCAGCACACCAAGCTGTGAAGACAACACTGACATATTATCAGCTCTTAACCCATTGAGGCCCAGCATAGACACACTTTTGTTTTTTTAGAGGGGGACCGGGGATGTTCAGGGTAAGATAGGTCAACAGTATACGCCCCATAGAAGTAGCATACATCATGTGAAAGCTGGGAACCTGAAGATTAATTTGAGATGAGCTCAGCCATTTGTTTTAGGTTTTTCTATTCATAAATCTGTAAAAAATATTGTGTTTCAGTTAGGCATCTATTGCCCCTTTCACATTACACATCATCATATGATTGTTAATATAAAAATATTGATAACAGCAGCTTTGAAAAAGAGTAAAAAATATCCAACATGTTTTAGTTGTTACTTTCTGCAATATACATAAAGATTTATGCAGCTGCACTTGGTTAGAGGTCACAAAATGTTGGAATAAAAAGAAATGGAGATAAGTGAACCTGTCTTCAAAGGGACACAGGGTTTAATAAAAACTGCAGGAAGGCTAAGAGCCTGTAGATTGTTATAGCAATCTATTTATTTTGGCTTGAGCTTTGAATTATACTTGTTCATCTTCTAAGGAAAGAAACAACCAGATGAGAAAGTGCTACATGAGCTGCCATTACGTAAAATTGAAAAGGGTAATAAAGAAGTCTGCTTTGTCCTGCAGGTGGAAATTCTGAGCTCAAGATATGAACAAAGCCCACATGGCGAGTGTGAAAGAGTGAAGTCACCTTTCTGAACGCTGTTTGAGCTTTGAAGTCCGCCGCAAAGAACAAGATCTAATAAATATACCCAAGCTCTTTTAGTGTTAGTCAAATAACCAAAAGAAATGAATGCTGTCTGTGGCAGCTTTCATTATACAGCAGGCTCACATGAGCAACTCTTTTTTGCCACTTCTGTCAGGTCAGTATGCAAGAGCCCAATTTCTTCCCTTATAAAACCGCTGTGTTTTCATTCTTTTCTTGGTAGTAAGCAAACAAAGAGTGGCACATATTCATCTACTCTTACATTAACCCCCCCCCCCCCAGAACTTGAGCATGTGATGTTACACATATCAGATTAATATCCAGTGACCACATCTGGGACTTTAACAGAGCTTGTACGCAGCTACAAAGCCAGAGAGAAGAGAAAAGGATCTCACAGCTTTGTGAAGAAAGGGGGGTACAATGTTGATGTGAACTGACTTCACTAAAAAATTTGCATGAGTCATGCTAAAACATCTCGTTTCATTAGCTGTGTTTACCTCCAGGTCCCAGACAGACGGACTCACAACAACAGGAGGAAACTTTTGCCACTCACCAGATCCATACTCTGGTGGAGAATAACAAATAGGTCATTGTTAAACACCACCTCCCCACAGCCAAAACTAACACTTACTTACTGAGCAGACACAGTGGGAGAATGAGCAGAGGGATTCTGGACCTGCTCATGGTATTTCTTACAGTACTGGGAAAAAAAACTTTTTTTCTGTTGAATAGCGATGCAGCCTAGTGAAAATTGAAACATATTTGAACATTTGGTCATAGTCACACATTTCCTGTGCTGTGAGGAAAAAAAAAACAAGCCGGCCCTGCTCTGGTGGCCTTGGTGTGTCTCCAAGGCCCCCATGGTGTGTTAAGTTTGTGCTCAGGTCATCCATCACACGAGATCCTCGGTGGTGGAGGGACTCATCTCTTACACCTGCTGAGACTCAATCTGGAGGCTGGAAGAACTCTCCATTGTGCCTGCAGCGTCCTGCAGCCCTCCAGCTACGATCTGACTGCATTTTATAGCACTTTGTTTATGGCAGTGGGACATGGTACTGAGCTAAACGTCGACTATAGCATTGTGGTAAAAATAATTAACCTCAATATCTGTACATATAGGGTTAAAGGAACAGTTCACCCCAGAATAAACAAACGTATTTTTACTCTTATCTGTAGTGCTATTTATCATTCCAGATAGTTTTTGTGTGAGCTGCTGAGTGTTGGAGATATCAGCTGTAGAGATGTCTGCCGTCTCTCCAATAATATGGAACTAGATGGCACTCAGCTTGTGGTGATCAGAGCACCAGAGGTGGGACCAAGTCACTGCTTTGCAAATCAAGTTTCAAATCTTTGCACTCAAGTCCAAAGTCAATACAGGCAAGTCCTAAATCCTTAACTTTTAAGTCATAAACATGTCATAATGCACTCTTCACCAAATATAATTCCATTTTAACAGCAGAGTAACAATATATTGCATAAAAAAACATGATTTTAAATTTATTTAAATCTTGTATTTGCTGAAACATGTTTGTTAAAAATCTACTTCGCCATTAAGCTAACGTTAGCTAAACATTAGCTCGTTAACTATGTTAATAGGCTGTTGGTCTTGACTTACCGTTCTTCATCAAGCTTCAAATGTACATGAAGGTGGAAGTTGTTGCAACTTTGTAATTTTCAACCCACACTTTTTGCATACTGTTATTCTTGTTTTTGTTTTTTTGACCACCACATCGTTTTTGTATGCGAACAAGGTAATCTTTGGAATCATGTTTTTTCAACAAATTGGATTGTCAGGTTGGTCAAACAAAGTGGATCATCCAAGATAGTGTCGACATGCTGGAAATAAGTATTGTTAGTTCTAGCTAATTTGGGAAATAAAGAGAAAATAATTGATTCGCGGCGACTCTAAAGCCTCCAAAGATTTGTGACTCAAGTTCATCCCTCTTCAGAGAACCAAAAAATACAACAGACCTTGTTGTAAGCAATTTCATGTAGGCACTATTTCTTTCTGCTGAGCCACACCTGCCAACGGTCACTACACAGAGGAAAGCGAGAGGGTTATGATCGTGATAGTGCGAGGTGTAAACATGAATGATGTCGTACTCAGCTAAGCTGTAATGATAGCTAGCTCAGTGATGCTAGATGAGCTAGCATAAGGTGAATGCTTCCTTCTGTGTGGTGATACGGTTGGCGGGTGTGGTGTGTTAGAAGGAAAATAATTCCTACACGAAACTGCTCACAACAAGGTCTGTGGATTATCTTGAATAACATTGCTGTTGACTTTCTCAAAAGTATTTTTTGGTGCTTTGAGCCACACAAGCCGTGTGCCGTCTAGTTCCATAATCAAGAGAAGGCAGACATCTCTATGGCCGATATCTCCAACACTCTGCAACTCACACCAGAATAATCTAGATTGATAAATAGCAATACAGTTAAGAGAAAAAAATAGGTATTTTTGACTTTGGGGTGATCTGTCCCTTTAATGTATACATTTTTTTTTTTCAGAGACCTGCAGAGCTGATTGGGAAAAGAGGTAATGCTATGAATACAAAAAAGACACCTAAAGAGACAGGAATGACTATAAGAGACTGATGAAACACTTCTGCTCTGCTCCTCTTCTCTTTGTACTCTATACATCCTCTTAAAGCATAATATATAAGCATAATATTCTCACCGGGGATATAGCAGGCTGCCCAAGGCCACTCTGATGTTGCCGTAATGTATAATGTACTTTGAAGCATATATGTTCATTTTAGCTCAGCAAAGATAGAGGAGAGGAATGTGTCCATTTTTTCATTTCTTCTATGATGATTTAGTGAGGAACATGACTTGGACAGCAGACTATTTAAATGAATTATTATTGATTCAGACCAATCATATACGCCTCTGAAATTATATTGACTCCCCTGCTGTTTCCTCTAGAGAGCTTGTAAGTAGCAAGCAGCTCTCCTTTAAATCAGCTTTCAAATGTAACATTTACAGGATATACTTTTGTGTCTCAGCTCCCCCCTCCAAAGAACAGCTTGTCTTCTCTCCTCCTCCCCTGCCCTGCCACCTCCCTCCCAACTGTACAATTCATATGGCATTGTATTTATTGTGCAAACACACAGTGCGGGAGCCCATGTTAGGTAAGAACAGGCTGTGGCGTCAAACACCTTAGGCCTGACAGGGAAGAGCTTAAGCCTCGCACTGTACAGCTGCTGAAAACAAGAGGCCAGCACGCAGGCACCGGAGAGCTGCCTGGATCCATTGTGTAACAATGCATTTTCACAGCCTACAGACCTTATAATGGAGAGAATTTTATCACAGGTACACAGTGGGAAAATAATGTCAATATTTACGCAGATGGCAATTATGAGATTCCATCTGTTCTGTTTATAAGAGGTGGAAATTGTGCTGTATCATAGAGCACCACTCTCACTCAGCAAGGGAAGGCTTTTAGGTTTAGATCCACAGCTACAGCTGGCTCAGGGAACATCAAAATGTCATTGGTGAGGAGCAGGAACACAACCAGTGACAGGTGTGTCCCTCCGCCACAGTGACTATCTAGCTCTGTTTAACCCTGTAGTGGGAAGAGCAGAGCCAAATGTGGTTTCATTTCAAAGTTGGCTCTGGCTGGCAACAGTAATAATACAGACTACTGAGCGTTATCATCACAATAGACTCCTTGTTCAGCCATAGGCTTCATGCATGACTGAGCACAACCTCTGAGCACAGAGGACCTTTTAAGGCTTGGCATCACACAAACAGACATGTCCAGACATGACAGTCTTTCACCCTTCAACCATGTTAGCGTTAGAATTTTTACAGTGGTACTACAATAATTCTATTTTGCCCAAAATTAGGTTTTCAAATGATATTTCAGCCAAAACCTGCTTGCAAAAAGTAGTCCGGAGCACATGAAAGGCAAACCACTACCGTAAATAGAACCCTGCGGTTGATTGAGCACAAAATCATCCAATCACAGCGGTGGTGGCGGTGGTTGTTGATGACGCCGCCGCTCTTAGCCAATAGAAACACGTTACTGGGTGTTGACCTCTGTGAGCCGCATCACCACCTCCTCCATGTCCGTGGCGGAGGACTACTATATAAACAAATCAGCCCAAGTTTTAAAGGGCAGAGTTGTAAAAACTCCCAGGCTGTGGGGAGTTAGCTTGCTAGCCTGCGAATCGGAATTCCTAAACCCCACAGAAGCAAAATCGCCTGGAGCATAATAAAGACGCAACGATTTCATTTTGTATCTCCTTTAGAAAGAAACACTAGAGCCTGTACGAGCATTACGTTTGCTGGAGCGGACTCTGGCTAGTGCAAGAAGGATCTGCTGTGAATTTCCATGTAAGTAAATATTAACTTAAGGTTGACATAACATTTTTGTCGTTTACTGAAATAGGTTTGCATTATTTTGTTGATACCTCATACTGTCACTCAGTGGTGTTATCGAACGTTGGTCTTACAGTCGAATATTCAGGCTGTAGCTTTAGCTAATTCAAATGCTACGTAGCTTGCTATCATTGAACACGGTCGTTAGTCCTGATTAAAATCGAAATTTCTTCTATTCCGGCTGTTAATAGTAACGTTGCCATTTTCTGTCCGTGTCCGTATATCTTTGACTTGCCTCACACTATGTCACCGTGAGGTAACACTGATAACCAGCCGGTCGAGCTAAACATTAACAGAATCTGGCTTCTAGATAGCTAGCAAGCTACATCTCTGTTCACACCCTTCATTAAGTTGCCCAGCTAATGCTAGTAGCTCGGCTATACCAGAGCCGAACGTGACCAGAAAGCAAGTCGTGTTTGTAACGTTAACTATTTATTGTCACAGTCGTCACGTAATTGAACGAGTGTCTTTTCCCCTGTTGCAGAAAGGGCTTTATGGTCGTGGTTAGACTTTGAATGTTGATTATGTAACAGCAATTCTCGTCGCGAGCTTGTACGTGCCCCTCTCACCCACTGTAGCTCCGACGGTGCACGGGGAAAGCACTAGAACAGCCTTGTTAGGTTAATAAACATTCTCCCACGTCGACGCACGAGGCAGGAGTTTTGCCTGGACATGTCCGCGTGCCAAAATGAGGCAATCGAAAATCATTCTGACTTGACACCTGCCATCAGATCCACCGCCCTCCGCAGAGGTCAACCATGCTTGCGTATTTCTGTCACACTAGACCGCTGGGGAACACACACTGCTGACACTGTCTCTGAGTCAGTGGCCTCTGTTTATTTATAGCTGTTTATATTGTACAGCTGAGATACAGCACTGCTGTTGGGAGGAGGGAGTGGATGGTGAATAGGGAGTAATAGGAGCTAATACAGATGAAATGTCATTGATCATAATGGTGTTTAATTTGATATGTAATATGATTTAGGCTTATACAAACAGCTTCATATACTTAATGCTTTTCTTTTTTGCTCCTTTTCAGGATCCTAAACCTCACCCTGTTGCAGGAAGGATATTCATTTTGGCAACAAGCACTCAATCAGAGTTTTTTCATCAAACTGATCGCTGCTGCCGTGGAGGTTTTTGCAACACTCAGTAAAAGCAACTCTGTGACGGAAAAAGAATCACCCTTGCCACTGAAGCAGCTATGCAGCTTGAAATTCAAGTAGCACTCAACTTTATTATTTCCTATTTATACAACAAACTCCCTCGACGACGTGTGAATATCTTCGGCGAAGAGCTTGAGAGGCAGCTGAAGAAAAAATATGAAGGCCACTGGTATCCGGATAAGCCATATAAAGGTTCAGGGTTCAGGTGCATCCATGTAGGGGAGAAGGTGGACCCTGTGGTGGAGCAGGCAGCCAAAGAGAGCGGGCTGGACATTGAAGACGTCCGGAATAATCTCCCTCAGGACCTTAGTGTGTGGATCGACCCATTTGAGGTTTCCTACCAGATTGGGGAGAAAGGACCGGTCAAGGTGCTATATGTGGATGATAACAATGAGAACGGGTCAGAGCTGGACAAGGAGATCAAGAACAGCTTTAATCCTGAGGCCCAGGTCTTCATGCCAATCAGCGACCCAGTTGGGGCTTCCTCGGAATCCAGCTCCCCCTCGCCTCCTTTCGGGCAGTCCGCCGCCGTGAGCCCCTCCTTCATGCCACGCTCCACCCAGCCCTTAACCTTCACCACTGCCACCTTTGCTGCCACCAAATTCGGCTCCACTAAACTGAAAAGCAGCGGCCGAGGCAACAACGCCAACAACGGCAGTAGCAGCAAGGTGGCCCGCACCTCCCCTACCAATAACTTGGGCCTGAATGTCAACACCCTACTGAAGCAGAAAGCCATCTCCACCTCCATGCACTCACTGTACGGGCTGGGCCTGGGTCAGCAACAACAGCAGCAGCAGCAGCAGCAGCAACAACAGAAGGCCTCTGCTCTCTCCCCTAACGCCAAGGAGTTTGTGTTTCCTAGCCTCCAGGGACAAGCCAGCCCTGGAGCCGTGTTCCCCGGGGAGGGCTCCCTGGGTCTCGGCCCCCTGCAGTACAACAATGCCTTTGACGTATTTGCGGCCTACGGAAGCCTCAACGACAAGTCCCTTATGGATGGCCTCAATTTCAGTCTGAGCAACATGCAGTATTCTAACCAGCAATTCCAGCCAGTCATGGCTAACTAAACTCATCATCAAGATGTTATTTATGAATGATGGTGGCTCAAAGAGAAGGAAAAACAAAAACGCACACTTAGAAACTGGACTTTCAAGGATATAGTGTCTAGTCAGTCAAGCGCATGTGCCCAAGGGTGTTTTTACCGTGCCCCCTTGAGTTTGTTTCTACTAAAAGCTTGTTGTACAAACACATCCAAGCTTGGTTACTTCAATTCAACATGCATCATTGTTTTTCTTTTTCCTTTATGCCAACCAAGCACAAAATTTTTTACCATGTTGAGAAAATACTCCAAAAAAATGTAAAAGGAAAAAAAAAATACAAGCTTCAAGTTTTGGCCTCTTACAGTATTTTACAGGTGGTAAGACAAGGCTGATTTTTATGAATTGGCACTACTAAGTGGGGTTACTTGGTCTTTTTCTAATTGTATAATTTAATTTAGTACAGAGTTTGTAAGATATCAGAGTATATATTGTTTCTATGACATGGTGTTGCATTTATATCTTTTTACTACTCCAGTGATCTGTGATTGCTGCAGCAGCTTTTCCTTATTTTTTTATTTTTTTAAAGATAATTGTTAAAGAAAACCATCTTTAAAAAAAAAAAATACATCAAATATTCTAAAGATTGTGTACAGAGTATTCCTTAGTGGTGGAATTCAAGTGTAGGAATATTTGCTTTTTTTCTGAAAGATGAATTGTATTTTCTGTTAAGAGGTTAAAAAGATTTTGCTATACAATGGACAAAATGTAATCGTATGAATATTAATTTTGTACCTACATTGTGCAATACTTGATAAAAAATACGGTATAACAAAGTATTTTGAGTCAGTGTCTTACATGTCAAGAGGGACTGAAATAGTTTATATTGTTAAGTTTGTATTAAATGCTTAAAAATTATATGCTTGTCTTTATTTTTTTTAATTTCATATTTGCACCCTGGTCTTTTTAATAAAATAAACTACAGTTGAACATGATCTTTTGGAAGCGGACTTATTTATTGCTTGTTTAAACACAGATGTGACTTTTTTTTTTTTTTAAATATTTAACCAGCAGACTTTGCCATCGGACAGTCCTCTGCCTGATTAGATAATAGTATTGATGGTCACATGCTAGGAGTATCCGCTCTGTGTCATGAGGGCAACTTGAGGTTAAAAATGAAGACTTGACTCTGCAATCTGTCTATGTGGCAACATAAGGCCTGCAGCTTATGTACTGTCAACTTTGGATCTGTTCAGGGTTTGAAGGTGGAGGTTACAGTCTCAGTTAACCACGTGATGTGATGGTTGTGTAGACAGGTGGAGAGCTATTTATGATATGTCACTGTAGCAGTATGAACCATCACAGTTCAGCCTGCCTTTGTTTATTTCAGGGCGGGTTTGTGTTGGTGTGGTGGTATGTTTACAGGCTTGAAAACATCAATTACAGTAACAGTACAGGAAAGTGTAATCACACTGGTTGGCTATTATGGACTTGGATGTCATGTGAAGGAAAGAGTGGAGAAAAGAACAAGCCAAACATTGACCAAGGTTTAGACTTCCAACAGTGTAACTTGCCAAACACATCATTGCATTTGCAATTCTGTACGGCTCAAAGGTCTGAGGAGGAAATAGCTTGTGTGTTTTTATGCTTAAACAATTCCTCCTCCCTTCTTTGTCAAAGACTTGTTATGCACACAGAAGCGTCATCATGACTAAACAAACCTGGCCGGCGAAACACACCTAAAGCCTGTCATAAATGCACGTAAATGACTACATTATATGAATGTTAATTTTCTTAAATGTCTGATCTAATGACAAACTGTGCCCTTGTCATTATTATGTACTTACTTTCATTCTGTTCATTTTGTAATGCTGTCTTTTGGTTTACCACTTCATGAAAAAAAAAAAAAAATTACATTAAGGAACAATGTAGTTACATTTCTGCAGTGGTGACAGAATTACCTAGGTCCTGTGTTTGATACAACAATACAAAAATGTAAAAATACTCCTTTCAAATTCAAACTTAAATAGAAAACAGGATTACACAGGATTATATCAGTTGAAAGTAGCAAATGTACTCAAACTGCCCGTGTGATTGATAGATTTGACATTATTATTAGGTAATTTATACTGATGCATCAAAGTGTAAGAGACATTTTGATGTTGTGGCTGGTTGACATGGAGCTAGATTTATTGTTTTATACAGTTAGCTGGTTAGAATGAATCTGTGGGTTCCAGGGATTACTAATGTGACATTATTAAATCTGAAGTAAGACACAGCTGAATATTTAAAGAAGCTGCATACAACATTCAGGTCATTGATAAAGCAGCAAAACACTATCTGCAATGTGGCAATATAGTGGAGTGATGGCATCCTGAGCAGGTAGTGAAGTCACGTTCCCTGTGTGTGTTTTAATCCTAGTGTATCCCACTGGCTAGCGAATCGCTGCTCTTCACTGTGCTCATATGGTGGTCACTGCTAACGCTATCCTGACCCACAGCGTCATCACAGAAACATAGAGACAATCCTTCGGTTCCTCCCACATTAACAGTGTTAGCTTTGTCAGCACTGTAAGCACAGTTAGCTGCTAGCTGTCTCCATGTTGAGAACTGTGTGTAGACAACCTGAATTAGACTTTGAATTACAGATATGCTCTGAATGTCACAGAGAGCTTCTATAATTGTTAAATTTAACTGTACTTTTGCCATTTAAAGGAATAGTTCAACATTTTGGAAAGGATGCTTATTTGCTAGCTTGCCAAGAGATGGAGCTGGAGTCAGTAGCAGGTTAGCTTAGCATGAAAAGTGGAAACAAGAGAAACAGTTGGCTGGCTCTGCTTGAAAGTAACAAGGCACCTCTAAAGCTCACTAATTAAAATCTTGTTTTTTAATTCGCAGAAACTTTACACGTCGTGCTTTTATGAGGTGTTATGGTGCTGGAGTGGCAATGTTTTGTTATTATACTTAGAGTGAATTTTTGTACAAATTAAACAGATGTGAAAAAAGGTATCTCTCACTTTTTACTTTAATATTTGGACTTTAAATTGTTACTAAACTATACAGTATAAGTATACTTAAACTGTTACTCCTGCTGTATCAACATAACGGCTAACATGACCAGCAAGCATGCTACAGAGCAGCTAGCAAAAGTGTGGACGTAATAGCGGTGTCGGGGCGTTACAAAATCTGAAAGTGGTCAGCTGGAGATGCATGATAGGCACAGGTGTGAACAGCGATGAATCTCAGCTGTCCACTTGTGTTCAGATCACTGAATCTAATGTTAACACCAGGTCTAAACAGGGCTATAGACATCTGAACTGCAGCTAGACCCTGCTTGTTTTGTAAGGGCTCACAAGCCAAAGAGATTGAGGACCAGTGGTTTTTTTGTCTTTAAAAACACATTATATTTCACAAGTTTATTTGCTACGTAAACACTTAATCTGAAAAGTAACTATAACTGTCAGACAGATGTAGTGAAGTAAACAACTACAGTAAGTCTCCATGATTTAGTGGAGTAGAAGTGTAAATAGCACAAAATGAAATTAAGTACAACTATTTTATCGTACTGTATCTATTTATGTTGCATTTAAGTACAGCTCTGGAGTAAATGTATTTACTTATTTAGCACTACTGCATTTCTGTATCATCATGTAGGTGTAGACAGTCATGGCTAAGGCCTTAGAAGTGTGTGTTGCAGCCTGTAGAAGTTAAAACACTTAATATGGCCGGGAAGTATACATCTACTTCTGAATTCTGTTTGCGGTAATCTAAATCTCAGTTTAGATTGGTGTGGCAAATAAATTGCTCAGAATCCCAGACGTTGCAAATGAATTCCTCTGGTGCTCAGGGGAGTAGCTCGCGGAGGATTAGATGGAAAAGCGATTTTTGCGAGTTGCGTTCCACCCTTGTAAGACACAGTTGCATTTAAAACATTCCTAGTTGATGCTGTGAATAATGTCAATGTCTTTGTGCATAGGGATACCAGTCTTTGCTTTCATACCTGGTTTCTTGTCAGATAACACACCCTTTGTAGTTGATTGTGCACGGCCTAGACCTGTGCAGATTTATTTTGGATGTATTTAAGTGAATGTAATGTCAGTATGGTATGGTGGTACGAAGGTGCATATCCAGGCAGTTGCTATTTCTGGAACTGAACTTCCCAAACCAAAGTCCATTTCGCATTGTGTGCACTGCTGTAATTAACTGGGTCGGTCTGTACCAGATAAAACTATTTTAGTCCTCATCCCAAATTGTCACTTTTCAATAGAAGTCTTGCAAGCCTTGCAGTCCAAGTGGAAAACTATATTAGAAGCACTCACACATATTCACACACAGACACACACAGTTCCACATGACCACCTCAGCTCTCTGGGATAAACAGGCCCACAGATGGTCTGGTGTCACACCAGCTGGGAGACTCCCAGGGTGTGGGGTGTTGCCTTGCTGTGACTCCATCTTGTCTGTTCCAGAGTGTGCTCTCCCCCTGCTTCAGAGAGATACATTCCTGACATGAGCTTCACGTATTACACACAGGTCCTTATCATACTGTATCTCTCACACGCCCAGTAGTGTCAGTACGCTAAACATGCAGGACTTGTGTTTGTTCTGAAGGGTGTTTCTCAGTCAAGGCATGTGCTATGTCTAAAGCTGCAAAGAATATCTATGGAAGCGAAGACATGTCATAATGACTTGAACTTTATAGATATATTTTATAGTTATTGTGAAATTCAATCATAATGCTGAAATTAAAATGTAGCATTTTTCGAGTTAGATGAGAGGATTCATACCACTCTTATGTCTGTACAGCCTGGTTTTTACTCCCAACTTGTTAAATACCGCTTGGTCAGTGGCCTTCAGCATCAGACACGGAGGCACAGAGACACCCTTTTGCAGTGGTATAACATGCATAGGATGGTGGCATTTTTTTTTTTGACGTTTATGGCAACAACCAAAGCATAAAGAGTGAGATAGACTGCATGGGGTGGGCAGTAAGGGAATAAAATGGGTAAAACAAACTCTGGACTTCTGTTTATCTCTCATGTGAAACCAATGGTCAATTGAATTATTTTAATAACAACATAGCATGCTAATACATGTAGCATGCTATGCAAGTGACGTATGTCATGTGAAAAATGTCACGTAACATTACACTACATTATTAACAAATTTGAAACCTAACTATGTATCTTGTTGCTTAAACTTGAAAAGTAAACCTGAAAAACAAAGTCTTTTACTTACTTTCTATGTTTGCTATCCTGGGAAAACAGGAGGGTACCTAGGACGTCATATTTTGATACCATGGGACACTGGTGCATCAGTATTTGGCTTGCTGGGAATGAGAACAGATGGGTCTGTGTGATAAATATGAAGCTTCAGTTAGCATCCAGTTAGCTTAGCTTAGCATTAGAAAAAATGGGCCTTGCCTGGCTCTGTCTAGAGGTTGCAGAATCCTCCCACCAGCACATCTACAGCTAGCAAAGACGACAGTAAATATTAGAATTTTGAAACAACTGAATATTGAATTGCAAATTTTAACAACAGTTTTTCCATTTTAATGAATAGTTTTGGAAAATATGCTCCATCACTTTCTTGCCAAGAAATGGATGAGAAGAACAATGCCACACTCATGTCTGTACAGTAAATATGAAGCCAGAGCCAGCAACCAGTTAGCTTAGCTTAGCATAGGGCTGGGCAATATATATATTATATTGATATTATGATATGAGACCAGACATCGTCTTAGATTTAGCATATCACAATATCCTAAGTGTTGTCTTTTCCTGGTTTTAAAGCCTGTATTACAGTAAAGTGATGTAATTTTCTGACCTTACCAGACTGTTCTAGCTGTTTGATTATTTGCCTTTACTTACTTAGTTATTATATCGGCATTACTGATTTTTTTTTTTTTCTTTAATCAAAAATCCTTTTTTCAATAAACACCAGAAGTAAACCCTGTATAATTTATGCAATGTCATTATTTGGTTATTTAGTAAAAAAAAAAAAAAAGAAAGAAAAAAAGAAGTGATTTTTTGATTTTCTCCATATCAACCAGCCCTAGCTTAGCATAAAGCCTGGAAACAGGGAGAAACAGTTAGCCTGGTTTTGTCTTAAGGTAACAAAATTTGCTTATTAGTACCTCTAAAGCTCACTAATAAGATATTGTTGTTGTTGTTGTTTAAAGTTTTAAATTACCTACTGGAAATTTAAGAAAAAGTAATTGAAACCACATGAATTTAGATAGATTGTTCTATAAGTGAAATATTTTAATAAAATAACTTTAGTATAATTTACATTTCAGCAATACAGGAATAGCTCAACATTTAGAAATGCACGTATTCCCTTACTTGCCGAGAGTTTGGTAGAGTAGATTGATATCACTCTCATATCTGTACCCTAAATATGAAGCTGCATATAATTACTGAGGCAAACTGCAGTGGAAAGAACTCCGTCGCCACATTGGCAGACTTTTTTTTTCACTTGTTCAAACAAGCGCACATTTTAAGTCTCAATTTGAAGATCCAAATGGCTGATATGCTGTAAACACAGTGTTTACAAGGCAAAGGGCAAGCCAGAGTGAGTCATCCTAAAGTGCAGATGATACATTTCAATTGTGTTTTAGCACAGTGCTGTGTATCACAAGGCTTCCAGCAAGGACAGATGGGTCCAAGTATTTCAGCATGATGCCAGGGAACACAGAGAGGAGCTGGGAGGGAAATCCAGCATGTTTTGGATTGTAGTTGATACCAGATGAGGATTTTGGATCAGTAGGCCAGAGGTGAAACACGGAATGTGGTGTAAAATTGTGAGGAAAATGACTCGTTTTCCAACTTGTCGTAAAATGTCAATAGGTGCTGGTATAGGTTTTGACCTTGATCAAAACTCACACTTCTATATTAAGCCTCTGATCAGAGCTGAACGTTAGGAAGTGAGGTTAGCACCTGTTCCTGGTTATTGAGTTTGGCATGTACAGTATGGCCGGTGACATTTCAGAAGCTCGTGGGCCAGAGATACCGCCACACGAGCGGGAAGCACATCTGCAATTCAAGGAAGCTCAACATTTCACTTGATCGAAAGAGAAAAAAAAAGACCAGAGAGAGGGGAAAGATAAAGAGGATATAAAAAAGCCCCATCCAGTCTGTGTTATTCGCTGATAAACCCGAAGCTGAGACTTTAATGAATACAGGCTGTGCTGTGTTTGGCCAGAGCAGAACCTCAGTCAGTCGCTGCTTTCAAGTGCTGCCAAGTCATTTTAGTGGGGATCATCCATTCGACCCTATTCTTATTCCAAGCCAGACAATCATTCAACCTAAAAGCACCACATCTCAGCAATATGGAGTCATAATCCATATTTCATTGTGGCTCTATAAGCTTGAGAAGAAAAGAAAGAGCTGGATGTATTGTTGCTGTTGCACTCTCTCTCCCCTCCTCTGCCTCTCTGTCTCTGTTTGTTTTGGTTTGAAGGCGCAGTTGAAGGTTACAGTACCGAAAGGGTGTTGCACACTTCAATAGGTTTAAAAATAGACCTTGCAGGGTTTCTGCGTCATCGTAGGAGAATCCTCGCCTCTCATACTACCCCTCCTCCCTCCTCCTCCCACCAGCCAACCATGCCTGACTTCACAGCAGGGACTACGACTATGCTAATACGGCATGGAAGAATTCTTTCCTCTAGCACCTGCATCATAACCTGCGCTGACGTAACGCCTAAAGAGGAACGACTACCCTTTTGAGGAACCTGGGTGGGTCCAGCTCTAGAGTTATATAGGTACCCTGCCCTCTCAAGGCAGAGGCATGAAGAGAAGCTGGAAAAGCAGGCAGGTCTGCTGGAAGAAAGGTGTAAAAAAAAAAAAAAACAAGACAAAGACAAAGGAGTGAGATACACAGATGTTTTTTGCCGACTACATTGATGTCAGACCATGTAGCCATGACAACACATTTCCTTCACCTTTTCATGCTGATAATGGCTTGCTGAAGCAGAAAGGAGTGCACTAGCTGTTGAATTAGGTCTGGGCAATTCACCAAAGGCAAATAAATGCACTGAAAATGTTTTGCCTTCTCAGGTATAACCTTGTTTATTGTTGTGAGGGGTTGCGCAAACACTTAAGGGTCCCTCAGGTACTGGCTCCTATTATTATTATATATTTTATATATTATATATTATATATAAAGATAATTAGTGGGAAAGTAGCAGTTTCAGGAGTTTTCACAGATCTCTCTACTGCAGCTAGATGTTTGAGCTGTGAGCCATCAGTTTGTTATATCTCATTTGCTTTCATTAAAGGGGACCTATCATACCTAACTTTTTTTTGTCATACATGTAATGTTACAATGGTGGATGTTCATAATAAATGTAGCCCAAGTTTTAAGCAATGAGGTAAATGTATGTTAAAGTAATCCCCGTGAGAAAAAAAATCTGAATACTCGGAATACACTGTTACCAATGTTTTTTCTACTTTTAAGACAAGCTAAGGTTAGCTCTTGATGAATTCTTCATATTCTGCTCCAGGCACACTACTGCTAGTGGCTACAGTTACATTATGTAGCCTACACTGCCACATGTAGCTACATGCTAATGTCAGGAAAACATGTAATCTTGTTGCAGTTGTTGCTGAATTTAAAACATATCCCTGCTGTAACATATCCAGTTGTGTTTTGATGATGGGATTTTTAATGAAAGAAAGTGCTGCTACATGCCCCAGCTGCAAGTACACCTCTACATGTAGCTACATGCTAACATCAGGGAAATCTTGTAATCTTGGTTGCTGATGCTGTCAATTTCTTAATGATTTCGGATCATATTACTGTTGGAATATGCACGGTTATGGGTACAAGCTTTTATTGGTCATTTCCCTGGCTGCAGAGATGGCAAGATATGGAAGACCTGGAAGTACTGACCAATCAGAGCAGACTGGGCTTTTCGGGAGGCCGGTTTGAAGGCGCTAAAATTGAGTGTTTCCGCCAAAGGGTGAATACAGGTGTTTCAGCACATACTATATAAAGAAAATTGTTTTTTGACCATTAAAGCATGTAAACATGCTGTAGAAGACACCCAAAATACAGGTATTAACCTGAAAGTCAACATAATGGATCCCCTCTAATCTGAAAAAAAAGGACTTGATGCTCTTGTCACGTGGCAGTACCTTTACATGCATTTGATATAATGACATCTTAGGAAAGTCCAAGTTAAGGACAGAGGGTACAAAAAGTCTAGCACTGAATTTTCAGCTGATGATTAAATTAGGTTGTCAACAAATAATTATTCAAGAACATCATCATTAAGTCTTAAGCAAAGAGGATTTACCTCTAGTCTCTGTTTTACATCACTGATTGGACAAAAACCCTTTTTGGACATTTTAGAGATTGACTTATGAAAAGTCAATAATGAAAAGTAAGTCAGTTGCGGCCCCAGTTGTAATACACTTTCAATATAATGTACACCTATGAAAGTGATTCACCCTTCAGCCTTTAAAAGATTTTAGAGACTGCTTCTGTGACACTCCAGCCACAGGATGGTGTCTATGTTATCAAATATTCACTGAGGTCCTCTTGAGATGAGGCACATTTGTGTGGTTTCTGTGGCAGCCATACTCCAGTCAGAGGTCTTCATCATGGGTCCAAAATGTTGTATTCTATACCTAATGGACCCAAGAAATTTGCTGTAAGATGTGATTGGAATATACATATATATAAACCTTACCCATTTTTGCCCAGTGCATATCCGAGAGGAGAAAGATGGGTGCCAGAACAATGTGTCGGGTTTTGGATGTTTTTTTGACCCAACTACACTAGTTATTGACATTACTACTAAAAATGCCATTCTACTGCTAAAAATGTTTATCATGTTGGATGCATCATATTGTTCTTACCCATTGTACTGTAAATAATGTTTAATTATTTTCCAGATGTATTCCAGATGTCTCAGTATATTGTTGTGTCTGATATCTAGTTGTTTATTTAATCGTCATTCATCACTTTGAGTTTAACGAATCCTGCTTTGACTCCTCAGTGCTTATGCATTTCTCTCACAATCTTCTCGGATCTACTTTGGTGTCACACTTAATGATTAACAATGAAATGGGACCTGACCCTGACCCGATTTACCATAACAAAACATGGAACCGAACCTGTACATATCCTAGGTTTGGGTCCTAGGGTCAGGGTAGACCTGTCAAGACTTCAGTTGGGCCTTGCTCGATGGTGTGTTTGAGACTAAGAGTAGGAGTTGATGGAGATTGGTTTGGTGTAATACATCTCTCTTTCACACCACTCCAATATCTCTCCCTCTCTATTCCCGACTCATCCAAACCCCATCATTCTCTCCAGAGCCTGGGAAGTTTCTCCTGTATTTGATGTTCTCCGTCTGTGTAATTTAATCTCAGTGATTCCCTGCAGCTCTCTCCGACCATAAACCTCTGCTCTAATAATAGGAAGCCCAGGCACAGTCTCCTCTCTAATCTCTGCCTCTCTGTGTGGATGTTTGTGTGTAACTGCTCTTGCCTCTGCACCATAGAGATAAGGCTGCATTTGTTTTGGCCCGGCTAACTTTCACTCACAAATTGCAATAGTGATACAGAATCAGGAAAGAGGGAGCGAGGTAGGAATGGGTGGTTAATATAAGGAATACCAAACCCTTGAACCATTCATGTTTAGTGCTGTTGCTGTGCAGACTTGCTATTGTGTGTGCTATCAGGAGACTGATATGGCACAAGTACATGGTACCAGTGTTAGGTGCAGCATTAAGGCATGAGAGAGGAATTTAAGTTAACTGATTAAACCGTTAAGAAATGGCTCTGTTGGCTTTCAAAACTCTGTCTTATGTGTCCGGAGAAGCCTTCTTCCCACACTCAGCTAGGAAGAATGATAACGTGTCTTCCAAACAAGGTTTCCTCATGCTTCTTTCTAGTTACATGAAACTTGGGGGAAAAAAAACATAATATACATCTCTTTGGATAAACAGCATCCATGATGAGCTTTAGGCCAGAATTTGATGAAAGCATCATCACATTTGGATTTTGTAAGGTTTAAATATCCTGCTCTCTCTTACTTGATGTTAAACTCCTACCCTGAACAGAGATTGTCTGCCTGTGAAGCTTTGGATTTAACCACATGCCCAAGCTGTGTGTGCTGGGCTCGCAAACGATTTTGGGGGGGTTTGTGTGGCATCTTATTGCCTTTCCAAAATGTAAATCAAAAGAGCAAACAAAGCTAAAACTAAGCTAACAGTGTTTTTCTCTGCCGTGCCATAAACTGCAAATGTTAGCTTACTGGGAATGGAACTAGCTTAAAATTTACAGTAAGCTTTACTCCCAAGGCCACTTAGATTATTTTGTGGGGTTACAGTTTATGTTAGAATAAGACCCCTCTAAGATGGACATGTTCACTGTGTGAGAGCCAAGATGCTACATGAGAGTTTAGGCTAATGTTAGGCTAATATTTGTTGCTCTTCACTGGGTTTGAGAACAAAATTCTTAAGCAACAAGACCTTAGTTGTTGTTTTTTTTCTTGTAAAATTAATCCATTAGTTTCCAGTCTCAAATACTTTTCTCTTACGCATGTAAAATGTCTGGAAATATGAACAACACAGTAGAAGTCCAGCCTTTGAGTTGCTGTTCAAGTATGTTTTCCTACAACAAGCATCCAAACATGGTTGTATTTCAGCCAAAATAACATTTGCATTACAGTTTTGTAATATTGCACTATAATCATAGCTCTAACAAGCCAACAATGCTGCTCATTTAACATGTCTTCTGCATGGATCATTAGCTGGGGAGTATGCTAACTATTTTAGGACAGGTAGTTTTGGCCTGAATCTTTCAGCAGCCTTCAAGTGCACATTAAAGATGCTTTTACAGGGTTCTAGTCTCAAAACATTGCATTCATTTTAACAAACTCATTGAGTTATTAGCTGGCTATAGCTAATAAAATCTGTGGGACAGTCCATTGTTCTGATGGTCTGAAATTCCAAAGCCCTTTTAGTCCAAAAAATGTCCCACTGGATCAACTGTCCATTGCTCACAAAGCTCATTATCCAAAGAACAAATGTCCAGCCCAAAGTCACGTTTGTCTGAAAACACACACTTCCTGCAGTTAAACAACCCAGTGTTCCCACTGTATGTTAATGTAAACCACAGATATGTTCACATGTCAACTACTCTGGTAAATTTTGGTTAGGTTTAGGAACAAAAACCACTTGGTTATAGGTAGGAAAAGAGCATGTTTTGGCTCAAAACACCCACTTTTGATGGCACAAAAGTCACTGAAAAAGCTTGGATGGGTTGGTGAAAAGCACCTGTGTTGAGTGGCTCAAACAACGCCACTGTGAAACACTGCAAAGGGTTTGTAAAAACACCCATGATTGGTAGCTTAAATGCTGCTGGGAAAATGAAGCTAACTGCAGGAAGTGTGTATTTTCAGGGAAATGGGACTTTGGCATTTGTTTCACAGTGGGTGTCTGTTTTTGGGATAGAAATGTGCTTTTGTTCCAGTGGGACATTTTTTGTACTAATCTGGCTTTAGAATTTTGGGCCATTGGAACGATGGCATGACAGCTAAAATCTGCTAGTTACAGTTGTCATATCAGACGACAAGTGAGAACATTGGCATGAAACGAGAAGCCTGTTTTTGTCTACTTATGAAATTAAGGACCACATTTTTAAACTAAGAATTTCAAGTGGTAAATCTGCACTGTTATCAGTGTGAACTTTGTTCAGTGCAGCACTAAAGCTTTAGGCATAGCAACAGTAACTAAGCAGGGCGGGGTCCAGTTAACAGCAGTTTGTAAGCTTCCAGATCACCTTCTGTGTGTGTCAAATGAAAGGGGTGGATGACTGTCAGTATTGTGTACTGTTGCCATGTGTTTCTGTACGAGATGTACGTATGGACAGAAAGTGAACCACCCCAAGATGACTCATCACTGAAGAACTCTGTCCGATACATGGAGGCCAGTCAGTCAGTTGCTCGGAGGAGTATTAAGAAAAACATCCATCACTGCTCCTCTGCCTGAGCTTCTCTTGTTCCTCCTTATGATTTTAACGACTGATGGAATGAGAAGTGATTAGGACGACAGATAAGCTGGGAACAGATGTGAAAGCTGCCTGCTTCTAAACATATTCAGTTTGCTCATGAAATAGAGCAGGTGAGGCCGTTGGAGTTTTGATTGCAGAGGCAGTAAATCATAAATGTAAACACTTTACCAAAATGCTCTTTGTTTATCCATGTTGAGGCTCCATCACCCCAACTCCATGTTTGATTTATGGCTCACATCAAAATAGATGCATGCGGCGCAGTTGGCTCCTGCCTCTGTCATATTTCTCTCAGAGAAGAGAAGAGCGAGAAGTCGGTGCTGCACTTTAAGCAGCCCTCTCCCACGGTTTAAATATTTCACTAGCTGAGAGAGTAAATGGCATTCTGATGCGCTACACGATATTCAGGGAAAGGTCAAGGTGGAATGGAAAGATTCACATCTGTGCCGTTTTTAGGACTCCTCAAGAGCAAGTGCTGCTGGGAAATCTGTCGGCTGGAGTAACATCAGCCTCAGATCATTGCTCTGTGGGTCGATACAGCTTTCATTCCACTACTCCAACTCCAAGCCTTTCAGTAATATCGACCCATCTGATGTCTTCTTAGACTTGTGGCCCTGAGGATGAACAAAAAATCCTGCTATTTAGCTTTTAACTTTGTAATGTGATTTCTCATATTTAACATTGTTGTCACATTCAATACATCATCATGTTAGTTGCTAGTGCTGACAACTGCACAAGCTTTTAAAGGAGTTTCAGTGCATCATATCAGAGGACAGAAACATACTGAAACTCAGATACAAAGAATGTACTCCCCACCTTATCCTTTGTTGGCCTGACAATGACGTGCACTCCTTGACTCTAAGCGCACGGGTTACAGCTACTGACATCCTATATTGTACTCCTGCATTATTTTGATTCCTGAAAGGCGATTGTTTGACACACTCAAAGGATGACACACATTCAAGGCTAACACTCACTTCTCCTCCCACATGGTTTGGATTAGAACCTTTCAGCAACCACACAATGTTTGACTGCCGCTGGAAACCACACGGGACGTTATTATACAGGAGAGAAAGAGGATGACTAAAGTGATACTACTGTGTAGAAATGCTAGTGTGAAGTGCAACAAGTGTAGCTGTGTGCTTATTTAAAGGCTAATTCCAGTTTATTACAACTTAGATCTCATCTTCATAACGATCGGTTAGGCTAACAGTGTGTAAAGTAGTTGCTGAGGTCTGGCAACACAGTGAGATCACCATACTGTTCATTTTTTCCTAGGCTGTATTACAAACATACAGTATACTGTAAGTGTTAAAACCTGTAAAGTACACAGACGCCAGCATATCATCATGTTGTATTAGGTCAATGAGTTTCATTCAACCACCCCATCACCACAAATAACCACGTCTCCTAGAAATAATCCCTATACACTACTAATTTGTTTTGCCAATTTTTTGAGAAGAATTAATGGCCGCCATTATTATACATTAACCACCAATGTTTCAGTTTATCTGGAGCTAAAAAAATTAAGGAAAAAATGAAACCATAGCACTACACTAAGTCAAAGTTGAACAAGGAGGTTGGTACTAAAACAGTTTGACTTACCTAAGGGTTTGTTTACTGCTCATGATTCTTACCCCAGACTTCTTTAAGAGATGCTGCCACCATGTTCCTGGATCTCAGAAATTACCTTGGTGTGGGTACAATCTTATAATTACCAACACAAAGGATGGCTAAGCCAACAAAAACAAGGTCCAGGTTCTTATACAGCAGAATCTTTAAAGCTGGGGTAGGCAGTTTTCTGTAAAAAAAAAAAAAGAAAAAAAAAAGCCACCCTTTCCATAATGAAATGGCAGAACTTGAAAATACACCCTCATTATGCAGCCCACAAGATGTAATCCTTCCCATTACCCATGTCC
>JAPZEB010000014.1:27426365-27441091 GCA_029783705.1 Chaetodon striatus | reverse complement strand
GTTATACTGAAACATGTGTACAACTAAATAGTCCACTGCTTACACTGGAATGAAATATTAGCCATTGCCCCCAGAGGCTTCATCATTGTTGGACCAATAGCTGATGGGTTCTAAAATAGCTAAAGAATGGATTTTGGTCCAATCGTCTAACCAGTCAACAGAATTTTTCGCAATGCAACAACCCAAAGTTATTCTTATTGTTATTTATCTAAATGGTTTACTAACTAAATAATTAAGTTGCAACTTATAACCCCTTTATAAAGGGTGACTTATTAGAGATCATTTTAATCTGCAGATACATGGATGATTTCTGGCTAATCCCATCGCCACATATTGTGTGGAGTGACCAGTGGGCCAAATAGATAAGTTGCTGTTGTCCCTCAGTGGTTTAAGTCCCCAGTGTATGTTGGAAGAGTGCTTCCTGGCATCAGAAACCCTGACCAGACTTGTTAATTGCTCCTCCTTAATCTTCAGCCACACAGCTGTTATAATGACTGTTTTTATTTATCCCCCTAAAAACACACAAAAATGCAAGAAACTATCTCTGCTGAACAGTGAAGATATTCTGTGTGCTTGCCAGCCAATAAATGAATTTGAATTTGATCGCTGGCTCATTTAGCAGAATGGGATTCTTGCTTAGCTGGGAGACAATTAGAGCCAATCAGCTATGAACACAGCCTTTCCATAAATCTTATTTTCGGGCTGTGAGTCCCACGGCTCATTCCAATCTTACCTCAAACAAGACAACCCCCCACCACTTTCCCTAAAAGGAACTGAGAGTATTGATTTTGCTGTGTGATAATTATAGCTTTCATTAACAGAGGCTGCAAAACAGAGCAGTCTCCTCTACAAGTCAATTCACCCCAAGGACATGTGTGTGTGTGCGTTGTCTTCCCTAAATATGAGAGAGTGGATCTATTACATGTCCAATGAATTGATTTGGAGTAGCTGAGCAAAAGTTATCAATAACCAGGTCAACTTTTGCTGAATCAGCCAGTATCTGCTTTCTTTCTCCAAGGTGTGGAAAAACAGCAATCCCTGATCAGAGGCCCAGGACCTAATGCTGATGTCAGGCCTCAGTAGCTCTCTAATGTAGGCAGGTACCTAAACCTGCACAGCTCTACAAGTGATCACAAGACTCTTGAATTGGATTCTGGATTTGATGGAAAGCCAGCATGAAGAACCAGCAGCAGCATTACAATCCAGGGATGTCTTGCTAAGGCAGGTGAGACAGAGTGACAATTGTCTAGACGAGGTATTAAGCCATCAGTGATGAATTGTCACAAGCCAACAAAGCTTTCATTTTAAAATCACACAACCCAATTGCCAGAATAAATGTTGGCATTGAATGTTTCCACAAACCACAGAAAGTTACTCAGAATAGCGGCAGCACTCAAACAACAACATGTCAGTGACAACAGATCAGCATATGGGTCTCAGGACAAGTGTAGTAAAAACACTCTGGCACCCACAGGTCACCACATATGGGCTTACATAAGGAGCCAGGTGATAAACAACAACAACAACAAAAATAAAGAAACAAACCTAATTACCTAATTAGTCAAACACTGTTTCTAAGTAGGTGTATGTGTCCACAGGTTGTACTTCTTTACTATGTATGATGGTTTAAGGTTTGCTGTTGTTTTTCCTGAAGTCAATGAAAATTTTTGTCATGTCAAGGTCAAGGAAGTTATCGTACCATTTGACAAAGGCAGGTAAGGCACAGCCATGATCTCATCATGAGTCGTGAAGAAGAGACAACAGTGCAGTGTTGTCTGAAAACTTTACAAGATAGCTGCCATCTTAGGAGGACCTACAGCAACGTCTTTCTGTAAAAACAAACTACTTTTTGTGGCTCTATCACTGGTGGAAACACAGTGATGGGTTGCTAAAAACCTCTCATGTTTGGTGGCTAAAAAGTCACTTGAAACAGCAATAACTTGCTAAAAAAACAACTGTTTTGGTTGTCTGTAAGTCTCCAACATTGGTCTGCAGCTTGGCAGGCATCGCCATGTTAAATTTAGATGTATACTTGATTGTCATCTGCATAGAAAGATAGGAGGTACCTAAAAACTACTTACACAGTGGTGTTTCAGATGATAGAGCATATTTTTAACAACAACTGAAAACTAAGATGTACAATATAGTGATGTAAGACTAAGGCTCAGCAGCAATGTTTGGCTGTGCTATGGACAGTGGTGCTTAAAGCTAAAATGGAAGCATATCTGTGGTCCAAGGGTCCTGTGTTCCCCAGCTCACTATCTTAATATAACACAATAAGAAGAGCTGGTCATCCACCAACAGACCTTTTTGACATTTCATAGTAGATTAAGCACAGGTGTATTCAATAACATCAATGATAGCTGCATTCCATTTAGAGGAGGTCCTGGTAGTGTGCAAGCTGTCTAACTGGAATAGCTAACTGGGACACTTAATGGAACAGAGACATTTTAAATGTTATCAATTTCACCTGTACTTTTCCTACTATGACAAGTCAAAATGTTCTGCTGCGAAAATGGTCCACTGGGCAAGATACTGAAGTCCACATTCCAAATGCATGAGTGCATGTAAATGTTAAATTGATGAGCAGGTGGCATCTTGTATGGTAGCGGTAGCCACCAGTGAGTATATGGGTGAATGTGGTATGTAGTGTAAAAGTGCTTTCAGAGGTTGAAAGACTAGAAAGTCGCCATACAAATGTAAATCCATTTACCACTTTAAAAGGGTTTTACGCTCTCAACACTGTTTTTGCCCATGGTCAAATAAGTGTATGTTTCCGTGGGTCAATAGGTTGAAAGCACTCACCCACAGCTTAAAGCCTGCGGATGTTATACTCTTTGAAACCTTGAAAATCTTTTCTTGACTTTAGACATTTATATCTCCATAGTGGCTTAACAGTTTTTTACAGTTCAAATTGCATTTGAAACCTAAGCTATATCTCCCTGCATTGCCTTTCTTTCTTTCTTTTCATTTTTTTCTTTTTTTTCTCCAGTTTGAACGGTTATATCAAAAAACACAGGCTCAAAACCTGCTGCAAGGCTGTAGGACCGGATGAGCCCACAAAAAGCTGACATGATGTTAATATGCTAACAATGGCAATGTGGATGTTAAGCAGGCTTGGTTTTTACCATGTTCACCATCTTAGTTTAGTGTATTACCATGCTAATAATTGCTAATTCGCACTACAGCCAAAGTACAGCTGAGGCCACATGGAAAGTCACTTGTTTCATAGCTTTCTGGTCATAAACCAAAGTATTGGACGAGTCTAATTACTGACATGATGGTGGAGCTGGAGAAAAAGTCAGGGGATCGTAATCTTGAGGGAAAATTAAATGTCTAAATCCAATTTCATTGCAATCCATCTGATAGTTTTGATATTTTTCGATCTGGACTGAAGTGGTAAACTGACCAACATGCAAACCAACATTGCCATTTACTGAGCTAGCATGCCTCAAAAGCAACAAAGAGGTAGATGTAGGAGGAAATACAACCTTGAAGGAATAATTGGGCAGACAGACCAAATGAGAGATAAATAAAGAGAGCGAGGAGAGGGAAACTAGAAATTCTTTGTTTTGTCTGGAGCACTAAGGGCCAGTACCTCAGCACAGGAAGGAGCTGGCTCAGGAGTAATATTGGGATTCAGCTCCAGTCCTCTTCCTCTGTTTTCTATTCTGTCTGTGTGAAGCAGGCAGAGCAGGAGAGATAGACTGTTCTCTGTATCAGCACTCCAGGGGCTGCATGGCAGGCAGACACAAGTTGCCAACAGTTTCTCCATCACATGGAAAGCTTCTCCTCTGTATGTGCACATTCAAAACAGCATGATATTTGAGAATTTAAATTAGCTTTGGTGTGCTTTTAGTAAAAGTGCATGCTGGTGCAATATTTCAAAGTGACACGGCATCTGAGAGCCTGTAGCATTATAGCACGGGGAGAGTCGAACTCCCTTATGAGAAACATATGTTTCAATGCGCCACAGCTAACCTTGGCTAGTCAGTGAAGCTGTTTGTTTTGGGCTATCTTCTGCGCGAGTGTGTGTCAGGAGGAGGTACATCATCCCTCCACTTGAGCAGCAAGCTGCCCTTGGGTTACTGCAGTATTTCTCTCTCACTCTCTTTGGCCCTTTATTACTCTCTCTCTCTCACGATCTTCTGGGTAATTGTATCAGACATAAACATGCAGACGTGCTTACGAGCATATGCACGCGCCACTGCAGTCACACACACATACACACACACACACACACATACACACACACACACACATACAAGCTCTCACACACACCCTCTCAGGGCAGATGTGCAGGCTTGAATGACCCGTTGCTTCTGAGCGGTTGCTAAAAAAAGCATCTCTCCCTGCTCTGAGTTGATGGAATTGCATAATGAGTGTGATGTCAGCATTGTTCTTCCCACGGTAACAAGTGACGCTGACGGGCAACGGAGGCGAGGAGCGGCGGGGTGATTGAGGCAGATGTAGACGAGAGGAAAAGCACAGAGTGGCAAGAACATAAAGAAAGAAAGTTGCAGTAAGTGAGATTTTAATGTCAAAACACATTCATCAGCTTAAATCACAAAGTGACACTGCAACAGAGAGCCGCATCCCATCAGCACTGACTGGAAAGCTGTACATTCTTGTTTACCCAAATTACATTCTGCTGTTGAGTACGAACACTTCTCCTCCCACTTGAAATGATCACTCAGAATTAAAAACAAAATATATTTTAAAACAACAGTCAGTTAGTGACAGCAGTGATCATTGTAAAATATTAGACTTCTCTCATCTCTTTGGTATCTGCTGGTATAAAGTGTCACTGGCTAAGCATAAAGCACACCGTGTGCAGTTCACCGCAGTGATGCAAGAGGTATCTACCACAAAGTGGAAAGACTCATTTACTGTCAAAGTAGAAGTTCTGCATTCATAAGGTTAAATTAAAGCTGGGGTAGGCAGTTTTATTTTTGCGTCATCCAGCAAAAAATCCCCAAAAACTTATTCTATGCATATTATAATTCAAGTAGACTGAGAGAACACTGGACTTCTGTACTTCCTCTTCACTCTGTATTCAGGCTTTAGAAAATCTAGCCTGTGACGACGAGTGACTTTTGCTGATCATAGGTCATTTCAGAGAGACGGTGTTCCTATTGGCTCTTGTACAAATGCAGATGCATGTGTATGTTCATGCATTGAAAGCCTGATTCAATGGTGGAGAATCCTGCAGAGAAAGTTGCTATACCAGCATTGGCAACAGCTGCCTACACTGCAAAGCAACCTAAAAGAGGAAGATGAACTCATCAAAAACAGTGTCTAAAAGAGACTCTGACAGTAAATTAAATAAAACACTTGTCAGTATAGCAAAAACGTTTCAGATATGGAGAGAAAATTTTCCTAATAATTAAGCCTTCTGCTAACTGGAGCTAAAGGCTCACGGCTGCAGCTTCAAGTAAATGTTAATGTTGCTAACATTAGCTAGAGTCTTGAGTGTGTCGTTTGTGACACTCCCTTGCCTAGAGACCACCTCACTGGTAGCTCTGAAGACAGACCCCCAGTCAGCGCAGCAGCAACCCCATTCCAGCCAGTACAAACCTCAACTCTGGGATACTGGACAGTCCCAACTCTCTGCCACATCAGCAAACTTTCTGTTGCTGCTGTTGCGCAGGTTAGACACAGCACTGCTGCTGGCCATCAGCCCACAGTGCTGGGGGGTTTGTGCTGGCTAAATGTGAGCCGCTGCCTACTGTCCTTCTACACAGAAGTCAACAGCAGTGGATAGGAAGCAGAGGGAATGAGGGATGGCTAGCTAGCTAATTCTTTTCTCATTTGTGGTCTGATTAACAGAAATTTAGACAGCAGGGCAAGGAGGGGCTGAGTAAATGCACTGCAGGCAGTTCTACAATGAAATAAGATGATATAAATCATTGTATAGGAAGCACATGGATACTGTATGAAACGCTTGCATATGCCTGTGATCGAATGGTGGGAGGGACTTTGGGCTTTAAAGGATACTTTGGCGAGTTAGAGGACTCAGAAGAAACAACTTACAAAAGAACTGGTCAAAATTAAAGCAGCAGAGGAGAAGATGTCCGAATTTTTAATCATTGGTCAAGCTCCTCAAGCACAGATTCCAACATTTCCCATGATGTAACCAACAACAACATAATTTAGCTTGTTCCTCCCTGCGTGGTCATACCTTTCAAACGTCCCATTTGTAGTTTTTAATGCTGGCTTTAGAGCTCATAAATACATTGAATATTTCAGTTAATATTATGATCACATGGTGCATCTTCTTAAATGATTTTACCTTTAATCAAATTATTACCAAAGTAATTGGGGAATGGATAGGATAGGGGGGTCTGATGAGGGGCCCCCAGCCCTGTTTTGTCCCAGGGCCCCCTAGCAGATTGATCTAGCCCTGACTTTTAGGTGCTTTGATCTATAATCATGCATCATGTTTTATAAAGTCATCACGTTTTTGATGTAAAATCTGAATCTGCAGTAACTAATAGCTATCGCTGTCACAACTATAGTGCAGAATAAAAGCACAATATTTCCCCTTGAAATGCAGTGGAGTACAAGAATAAAGTAGTATACAGCAAAATTACTCAAGCACTGAAATGCTGATGTCACATTGCAGGTTTGGCTCCTGCATAAGAGTCACCTTTGAATCAAGACAAGAGTGAAAAGGTGGAGGTTTCTAACATGGTGGGCTGTACCACCTTCACAGCTGAATGACAGTGTTGATTATCTGCTTTGCCAGATTCATTTGCGGTCATGGTGCTTCAGTATCCGCTGTTAGCTGAGATCATCTTCGCTCATTAATCTCAAACGGTAGCTCACTTGCTTGGCTCTTCACCACTGCAGCGCAGTTATTCATAAACACATGTCCCCCTGGCCTGTTTCTCATCCCCCCCTCTGTCACTAGGGAACTCTAGTCTGTCTCTGCACGTCTCTTATGCATGTGAGCAGTTGCCCTACACAGAAACATTAATGTGTGTGTTTGTCACCACATACATATATTCTGTCATGTCACAAGCACACGCTGATCCTCTGGAGAATTTGTGCCAGTTGAGGAGGGCATGAGAAAGAAGCACGTCCTATTGATGAAGGTCACAAGACAGTTATGGATTTCTTGGCCAAAGGGACCTTGTTATTAGCTGTGATGCAATGTAAATTAAAATTCAGGGTTTTTTCTTTCTTAGAGGCAAGTGTGTTGAATTGTGTAGACTGATCTGAGTCTACATCAGTTTTAAATACACATGCTTTTAAAAGGTACATTAATAGTTAATAGAGCATTTTGAAACAAAAATCTTAGATCAGAGTTTTTCAAAGTTTTGATGACTTGAGTATCGTTTTAGGAAGCCATCCTATGAATGAGGGTTGCGCAGTGTACACACTATGATTCTCATGATTTCTGAATCATTGTTTTTTGACTATGGCATTTTTGCCTTTTTATGCCATACCATACCATGACCTTTAAATGCTTTTTTTTATTAAACACTATACTATGATTTTTTTTTAACCATTTTTTTATAACATACAAACACTACAAAATATAACCCATAGCCTACATAATATTTGCCTACATTCTAGTTTTTGACCTTTTAATACATTTAAAAGTAATGAAATAAAGAGACAGTACAGTGTTTAGCATTGATTGTATCTACCCACAGCGAGCAAGCACCAGCTGTTGCTGATGTATGGCATGGTTGCCTGTCATGGCATAGTTTTTTTTTTCACACCCGGTAGACACCAAGCATCATCAACATTCATTTGGAGTAATGTGTCTGTCCATAAAATGTACAATATTGGATCTTCTTTTAGCTTTATTTTGGTCTCCAAAAAAATAGTTCCTTGGCAGCTAAATGCTACACTATGTTCACCAGCAAGTCACTAACTTTGTTTGCTGTGTCATGCTAGGCAGGTAGTAGAGTTTGTCAGACAAAGCAAAACAATGAGCTAAACGCAGCTAAAAAGCTAAGGAGGATTTGGAGTTGGATGATACTACGTAGTCATTTGATCCATTTTAATACAAAAATATTGATAAGTGCAGCTTTAAACACCAGAATTATTAAAGCTAATGTCAAAATCGATCAAGGAGATCGTAGCTTAAATGATTTATTCTCTACCTTCATTCAACATTTGGCATTGGCCAACACTTTCACGTAGTTATTTGATCCTTTGTTCATATAAAAATATTGATTAGCGCAGCTTTAATTACACTGCTTCAGCTTCAGAAAACCTCAGAAAAATATAATTAAAATGTCAAAACAGTGTTATAATCATTAAAAGCAGATAATGTTTTCCTAGACAGATGTTCAATGAACAGAATAATAATAGAATTTTTAAAATCATTGTATTTAATTAACGCATGCTTGTGTGATCAGTTTGACAAAAAGGTTCTGATTGTGTAACAGCTGAAGATTAGTTATACAGAACAATCTATACACTGAGAGCGTTACATACACAACAGAACAACGACACATTTATGTAAGAAAGCAAAACATTTAAAGTTAATATAAAAGAAAACTTACATTTTCTGAAATGTTTTGGCAGTGGATATATAAAGTTGAAGAATGACACTGGATTTTTTTATTTAGCAGTGTTTGTCCAATCTGTCCACCTCCCTCTGATGTCACACCTGCTGTTTAAACCTTATATAAGATACCTATCATGACTGTACAGTCGAGAGTTGATGCATGAAAACATGGCTTTGTTCCATTGACAGACAGCATGAAATATTGCCAACATTAATCTTGACAGAAATAACAATAACATCTGGTCTGTTGCTAATCAACCCCTAAAGGATTCTTTCCATTTTTCTAATGGATATGCCTTCAGGAAGCCTATTATTTCCTTCAGCTCAGCTAATTTGAATTTTGTTTTTTTACAATCAGATTCACTTGACAGTTGCAGAGAAACTGGAATATGAGTCTCTCTGTGTTGAGTTTTTGATTTCTTTTCACTATTATTATATGGGACCAAACATGCTGTTATGTGGCATGCTCGCCGAGTCTTCAGAGTACCAGTAGGAGGAAGTTTGAGTCCCAGTTCTGGTTGATTAGAGTTACCAATTAGACTGGATCTGCATGTTGGCAGAGGAATTTTCCCAAAGACGCACAGCTTCCCTGTTATTCACAAGCCACTCACTCATTTAAAGGAACAGTGTGTAAGATTTAAGAGGATTTAGTGGCATCTAGAAGCGAGAACTGCAGATTGTAACTAGCTCAAACTTTTCAGTTAGAAAAGCCCTCAGTGTTCTTTGTTCAGGAGGTTTTTACTGGGAGCTGAATTATTCACAGAGGCCTCTTCCTCTTAAAAACAAACAGACCAGGTGATTTAAACCAATAAAAACACGTAATAAAGCAGTTTTATACTACAAATCAGTGTTTCTCTTATGCTGATCAGCTTGAAGCAGATGGGCCCAGCACGCTAATTTGTGCTAACCTATACTCTCTGATAACTTAATGTGTGCTCACCTTATTGTTATCCAAGCATTCAGGAGTAATTTACTTGGAGCCAGATTATCAGCAGAGGTCCTCTCCTCTCCAAAACAACAGAACCTGGTGATTTAAACTGGTAAAAACACTGAATAAAGCAGTTTCATGTCAAAAATCAGTCTTTTTCCCATGCTGTTTGGCATGTCGCAAACGGACCACGAGCACAGCACCTGCTAATGTGTGCTCACATTTTTTCTCTGATAACTTAAGATCCAGATGTTCAGGAGGTTTTCGGGAGCAAAATTATCCAAAGAGGTCTCTTCCTCTCCAAAACAAATGGACTCAGTTACCAAAGCCTATGAAAACACAGAATAAAGCAGTTTCACATCACATGTTTTTCTGACACTGTCGTCGCAGAGGGGCTGCTAACTACAGTGGCCAATGTGAAAACATGAATGGCCCTATCTAGAGCTGGTGTTTGGAGATCTGCGTGAATGAGGACCCACTCCCTTTGTAAATATAAACATGTCATTCTGAAATAACGAATGATGATTCTTATATTGAGTTGATTATACACTAAAGAAAACGTACTTATTACATTATAGTCCATTCCGTCAATATACTGCACTAAATCCTAGACACTGAACCTTAAAGGAGAAGAAAATAGTTTAATGTGGTCCTTGGAAATAAATTGAAAAATGAGTCACAAACAGGAACATGTCCTAATAGAGGCTCAGGTGTTCTAAAAATTAGTTGGCCTGGTGTTACAAATGCAGGAATATTAAGACCCCTGTTCCATTAAAATGCTGTGAATCCACATACCCACCTACAGTAAGTGCTGCGGTGTGACTTTATCTCTGTGCGTTGGCATTTTACTTGATAGAGTGATAAGTGCAGCAGTAATGAAATCACAGTGCAGTAAAAGTCACAAGGCAGCGCAGATCACAATGTGTTGGTACAGTAACCGCCTCTCAAGACAACCTAAATTGCTCGGTCATCAGGTTTAAAGCTTAAAAACAAACTGATAAACAGGTCTTTAAGCAAAAAACCCACACGCATACACATAATGTATCCCCTCCTGCGGTTCTTTTAAACCCTCATACAATCATCGCACTCCGAGAGAGATCAAGGGTGGCAACATCAATGTATTTTGGTCACATTAAAAAGGAGCGAGCATGCTGATTTGCAGAAATAGCCATCTAATTACCGCGTAGGATCGGAGAAATAATGAGTGTAAGCGCTGGAACACAGCAGGAGGGGGAAGTAGATACCGAGGCCTCTATTGTTCAGAGCAGTGGAGAGTCTGAGTTAACCAACAGTCTAATAAGCTGAAGAAGGTGTTTAAAATGAAACATTCGAATGTATTTTCTGCCTCCGTGCCTCCACCCTCAACTTTAGATTACTTCTTGTGTTTCTTATTGTGACAGACAGCATTAAAAAAATATGTTGTGATTTTTTTTTTTTTTTTTTTTTTTTTTTTTTATAGTACTGCTGAAAACTTAAAGGGACAATTTAAAAAAATCTAATTTTTTCCACTTACTTGGAGTGATATTTATTTTGGTCTGAGTAGCAGAGTGTTGAAGATATCGCCTATAGAGATGTCTGCCTTCTCTCCAATGTAATAGAATTAGATAACACTCAGCTTGTGGTGCTCAAAGGGCCAAAAACACGTTTGAAAAACTTAACAGCAATGTATCTTTCTAGAACTCATGACCTGGTTAATCAAGATAATCCACAGACCTTGTTGTGAGCACTTCTGTGTCGAAACTATTTCCTTTTTTACTGAACTACACCTGCCAACTGAATTACCACACAGCAGGAAGTGTGCGTCTACTGCTAGCTCACCTCACATCACCGAGATAGCTAATGTTACAGCTCAGCCAAGGAGGACACCATTAATGTTTACATCTCGCTCTGTCACCAGCATGAGCCTCTCGTCCATGAGAAGATGCACGCTTCCTTCTGCAGAGTAATACAGTTGGTGGGTGTAGTTCAGTAAAAAGAAAATAGCTCTTAGATGACACTGCTAACAACAAGGTCTGTGGATTATCTTGAGTAACCTGGTCATGATTCCTAGAGTTTTTAAATATGTTTTTTGGGCACATTGAACACCAAAAGTTACATTATATTCAAGAGAAAGCATACATTTATAACTGATGTATCCAACACTTGGCAACTCACACTAAAACAATCTAGGCTGATAAATAGCATTACAGGTAAGAGAGGAAATATGCTTTTTTTTTTTTTTTTTTTTTTTTTTTTTTTGGGGTGAACCGTCCCTTTCAAATTCTCAAAGTGTTACTGTGTTTACTGCTTCCAATCGAGCCAGACAGCAGGCCCATATCTGGACCTGGCACTAGCAGAGCTCTGTTGCTACGCTGCAGTTGGAGTCCAAACTTAAAGCGTCACGATGGATTGTGTAAGTATTCCGTTACTTGAAGGATTAGAAACGCCAGGGGAGAGCATCACTGTGCAAATAACCAGTGTCTCCCCAGCTCTGACGTGTACGCATTGACGTCACACAGTTTACACGGTGTGCACAGCAGGAATTGTTCCCAGTTGTGAATGTAATCATGTCCCTCCTGTAACCCCCCCACCCACCCCCGTACACACACACAAGATGTATTCCTCTTCCTCCGCTTGCCTCTTTTCACTTTTCAATGTTTAGCTGAGGCCTGGAGATAAGTCCAAATATAGCAGAGGAGGGAGAGGGGGGATGAGTGAGTCATCAGGATCAACTGAACGGATGCATATGTATGTGTGTGTGTGTGTGTGTGTGTGTACGCACGCACGTATGTTTCCATGGTCAGTATATTTACAGGTGCAAAAACATTAAGCGTCTGAATCAAAAAGCACTGCCATTCAAATTTACACAGGGAATATAATTGCAATGTATCTTTTTAAATTGTTTTGAGTCACTTTACATGTTGTATGATTCTTGATTTGTCTTTTTTTAGATAGAATTTAGAGGTTGTAGTCTTTGTTATAAAATAATTTTAATATTTAAGGTAACTGTATGAATGTTAGCAGAATAAACTAGATGTTAAAGGGTCAGTTCACCCAAATTATATGGACGTTGGACGCTTATGTGAACAAGTCACGTTGCTGATACAGTTTATGTCTGTCCATACTCATATGTAGCCATGACAGTTGACAATGCTTCAGATATGGAGGTTGTTGCAAAGATACCATTAATTCTAAAAGATAGATGCTTCACACACATCTTTAACCTGCCAGCACAGAAGATTGATACAATCAGCCCAGTTTCAAGGTGGACACCCAAGATTAGTGTCACCAATGTAGTATCTGACCAAATGTCTTAATGAGTTGTGGTGTTGAGTAATGGCCAGAAAAGTGTTTTTGCAGAATGTTTTGATGTCACAGTGATGTTGACCTTTGGCCTTTTGAATTTAAAATGTCATCACTTCATTATTTTATCATTTTATTCACATTCCTGTGAAATTTTGTCATAACTAGCATAAGAATTCTTGAGTTTTGGCCAAAAACTTTTTTGTGAGGTCATGGTGACCTTTGACCTTTGACCGTCAAAATCTAATCAGTTCATTGTTGAGTCCAAATGGATGTTTGTGCCAAATTTAAAGAAATTCCGTCAAGCTGTTCTTGAGATGTTGCTTTCACAAGACTAAGGTGGACAAGGTCACAGTGACCTTGACCTTTTACCTGTGATGACCTAAACCCTATCAGTTCATTGTGAAGTTCAAGTGGATGTTTGTGCCAAATTTGAAAAAATTCCTTCAACGTGCTCCTGAGGAGAAGAATGGACAAACAACCCGAAAACATAATGCCTCCAGCCACGGCTATCACCCACGCAGAGCCATAAAAACAGATTTTCTCACTTATTTCTTCAGTGGTGGGGGAAGGTGGCAGAGACCCTTTGCATATAATATGCAGATGCTAGAAGTATTGTCAGCAAAATACACTTAAATTAGAAAAAGTTAAGTACTTTGTCTGCAGAAAAATTACACCTGTAATTGATATGTAAGCTTACATATCATATTTCTGGATCTTAAATACTAAAACATCAGTGCAGAAGCTGCATTTTATTGTTAGCTGGTAGCGGTGGCGCTAAATTTAACAAGCTGATACACAGTTTGTCTGAACACTGTCTGAACTCACAGACACTGCATCTGTGTAACTCGAGAAAAAAAGAGGTCTCTTGTGTCTTGTATTTTATTCTTTTATTAAAAGTTAACCTGAAAAGTAACCAGTAGTCAAACTATGAAAAAGTTATGTAAAGCTAAACGTACAATGAAAATGTGCTATTTATACATTTATTCATCTATGCAGATATTTTGGATTTATTCATCTCTGAGGCTTCTGCCTCCACCCCAATACAGTGTCAGTAAATGGGATTTTGTTTGTGGTACTCACAATATGGAACAATGGCTCAATATGCATAAAAACAAAGTGTTTACCTGATTGTCTAACAGTGCCAAAAACAGTCCCAATGGTGGAATGAAGATGTGAAAGAATACAAGATTTGTGCTTCTTTCTCAACCTCGTTCTTCATTCTTTACATAGCTACGTTTGTCACTTTTGAGGTGAACAACTGAGTGCAACAACATAAATGCCTTTGAAGAGAGACTTTCTGACATTTGAACTCTATCCCCATAGGAGTTATCAAGTCAAGATTACACGTAAAACACACTAAAATTTTGGAGAGAGACTGTCATGGCAGTGTGGTGCAGCCAGGGAGAGACCATGATAGCAGCCTGCTTTAAAGTGTGATCATCTGGAACAGGTATAAATACCTTTGCTTTGTACTCTGAGCCTTTCTGGACAGATTTATAATGTGAGAAAATATGTTCTTTGTAATTTGGCTGAACCGACCCCTTTAAGGACTGAGTCAGCCCAGGCACCAGGATAAAATGTTCTGCAAACTATGGATATGTTACATCTTTATGCTTCATTCATATTATGTTGTTCAAAATACATATATAGAAAACAAGAGGGGATGGTGGTGACACATTGGCAAGATGGCTGCCAAGCAGCAGACAGCAGCAGACCATGGTTTGAGACCAACAAAAGTGGGTATTTTTCAACAAGAATTGGGACAATATCTGCAGTGTTTGTAGCTACAAAAGCGGGTCATTTTTTATTGTAAAGTTCAGAATATTTCCAGCTGTGTTGATAGTGACAAAAGTGGATGTTTTTTAAGAAGAGTTTGGGACATTTCCAGATGTGTTTGTCGTGACAAAACCATGTTTTATGCCAAAACACAATGTTTCCCTAACCCTAACCAAGTGGTTTTGTGCCTAAACATAACCACATGTCAAC
>JAPZEB010000014.1:27357178-27376341 GCA_029783705.1 Chaetodon striatus | reverse complement strand
CTGCCACAATCAGTTAGTGTGTAAGGTAAGCCGTTATACTGATTTTTTTTTTTGGCAGGCATTTTTTTGATGGCTAAAAACGTACCCATTGAAGCAGTGTTGGCTCATTTCATTTTGTATACATGATGTAAACTTTTTCTATCTGGAAGTTATTGTAAACAAAAACTGTGATTTGGGTTATACTTAGCACTTTAGTTTAGGATTTGGGAGAGAGGTGTTTGTGTTTACTAATATTTTTGGATTGTCTTAGACCATAGGAAAAACAAGAATGAATTTTAAAACTCAGTGTTGCTCACCTTTAATGAAAGAATGAAGCTAAAAGCAGTGTGTGTGACACAGTGGTTTAAAACCTTTTTAGTCATGGGTATTAGTATTTTACCTAAATGTAATAGAAAATCAGCTCACTTCCAATGCATCACTATATATTTATAATTACTTATGTAGACACCAAGCATGTGCATTACTTGCCATCTCTGCCTGAGTGAAATATCACCAGATGTAAAGAATTTGTGTCACTGATGTTTTTATAGTTTGCATAAAATCTAACCCTTATGTTTGGATAAATATCATTCTGAATTTAACTTTTATTTAAAACAGCGGTGAGGAATTCTCAGGCTCTTGTTAAGACGCACAGATACTCTGTTACATACACAAACTAGCTTTTATCTAAACCGCCAACTACTCTTTTACTATTTTAACTCAGTTCAGACCCGCTCCATTTTTCTGTAACAGCATAATTCCCTTCACTTATATGCATAGGCTGCACATTACACATCCTAAATCCCTTAAACAAATCCAGACACACTGGCCTACAATACAGACCCATTGTAAATGAAGTAGATCAAGTTGTATTAACACTGGTCTACCACTAGAGGGAGGTTACAGATCACTAAAGACCATTAAAGTCAGTACATTGTGTGCATACTGGGGCCCGGCTGTATTTCTCAACCTGACAGTGTACATATCTGTGGTTGTGTGGAAGAGTGTGGAAGCAGGCTCATCATGGACAACATCACAGGCTACGGAGAAACAAAAGCTGAAACAGGAAGATTAATAAAGCTGCTGCTCCAACATGCATGCGGCATGCCATCCCAGGAAGAGGGCATTAGGAAAGATCAGAGGAAGAGGGAGGATCTTCATCTCTTAGTACCTGGACAAAGATGTATATGAAAGCCAAGGGCAATATGACAACGGCAAAGATGGGTGTGCTGGAAACGATAACTATCATGGTGGAGAGAGAAACGAAGAAGGTGCCCAGGAACATGAGCACAGTAGCTGGAAGAGCCTCGTCGATAACATAGATGTCCTTGGAGAAGCGGTTGAGGACACGTCCTATAGGCGTGGTGTCAAAGAAAGACTGGGGCGTGTGAAGTTTGTTGGTGAGCAGGTTATAGTGCAGCTTCCTGGCTGCACCGATGTTCCCCATGGCTAATGTGAAGGAGGAGATCATGACCAGGATACCTGGGATGGGGGTGAATCAGGAGGAGCAGGAGTGGAGGAAAAAGATATTGGAGAGATGAAGGTTTCATTATGGAATGAGAAAGTGATGGAGTTTCTGGTAGACACAGTCAGCGTCTGTCCATTTTCAGCTCACTGTAAAAAGAACATCGGTTTAACACAGTACACATCCACAGCCACTTGAATGTCCTCTTGGCCAAAGCATCTCTTCACTGAGCTCACTGGAGAAAAACCTTTCAACTGGCTGCAAAGCAAATACATTTAGTTTACTTCCACCAAGTCTGCAATAAGAGGCTGTGTGGGAGGAAGCGGCATTTGGAGTTACAGTAGCTGTTCGGGTTCAAAAACAACGTAAAACCTGAAAACACCTCTTTACTATAGGCAGTTAAATAAAAATGTTTATATGTCACAATAAATGCATTACCATGAATGGGGCTTGACTTTAAAATGACAATTCAGTTTTTAGAAAGAAATTCAGTGTTTCTTACCTTGTGCAATGCCCAGTGCTGCGTACACCCCCACCCTCATATTAACATTCTCCTTAGTCTGATTTCTTGAGGCATCGTTGGTCCACTGGCTGAGCCAGATGTTTGCTCCGATGGCTGCTGCGCTCTGGCAGCCGTACAGGAAACAGATGAGGACTGACAGCAGAGGTCCCACCGCCTTGGCATACTCCAGGTATACCTTTGTTTTCACCTGGTTAGGAGTCACAGAGTTAAGCCAAGGTCAGCTCAAACAGCCTCAACGACAACAATAAAAATTACAATCATGCGCTATTATGTAAAGAATTGTACTTTGTGATTTCAGTAAAATACAAATATATGTGATATTGCACTGTCATGGAGGGAGAGAGGATTTGAGGATGTAATGTCAAAGAAGTAGAGATTTGGTACAAGATATGCTTTATAAATGAGCGAATGTGAGGGTGTGAAAATAAATATTTTGTTGACGTCAGTAGAGAAGAGTAATAGGGCCAGGCATTAGGAGAAAAATAAGAGGAGGAAGATTTTTTTTCATTTTAAGTATAAAGTCGAAATTTTGAGAATGAAGTTGAACTTTCAGTGTTGGTGCCAGGCATAGGATAAAATAAATCAGAGGAGGAAGAGGATGAAGTCGAAATTATGAGAATAAACCTGACATTCCAAGTTTAAAGTCAAGCTTTTGTGAATAAATCAAACTACTAGCATTAGCGCATATAGCTGCCTCTAGAAAATGCCTTGTGCAGGTGAATTGGATAAATTTGACTTCATAATGTACATAATTAAGTAATGAGGAAATGATTTCTGTTTCAGCTGATAAACACAGTATGGTATGTTCAGAAGGAGAAACCACACAAACTTGGAAGGAGTGGCCTCATTTGTGCAATCTGAAATAGCTAGTAGTAGACCGATGCAAGGGCACTGATGGTTACATCTGTGTGCAATACAGAGAGGATCTGTTGTATCACAAGATAAAATTTGACGGACAAGAGGAGTTGACTTTGTTCTCAATATTTCAACTGTGCTAAGTGTTATTTGAACTTTATTCTCTAAATTTTATCTTTACTTTCAAAATATAACATCATAACAAAAATCTCCTCCTGTTATTTACTTGTTTGTTATGGCTGGCACTATAACCGAAGTTTCAACTTTGTTCTCAACATTTAAACTTTTTTTTTTAATACATAATAAAAAGATCTTCCTTCTCTCATTTTCCTCTTCATACCTGGCTCTAATACTCTTCCATACATAAGTTCTTTCTGGGATTATTTTCAGAAACTATACACTCAGGCGAACGTGACTTGATCTGTCTGCAGCATGATGTGTCTATGATCTGAAAGATTTAGATAGGAAATATTATTGACTATTTATTATTAACTAAGTACTTATTATTTTCAGCTTTTAGGATATATGAAGCTGCTGAATGTACACGCTGTACATAAACGGTAGCAGAATAACTGAATAGATCAGTTTGTGTCAGCGTCATATTCCAACATGGCTAAGATGCCCTGGTGTAAACAGCACTGTTGGCCATGGACACCTGGTTGTTTATAGCTTCTGCCTTTATTTTATCTATGTTGGTAGGTGTAATGTCTCCTGAAATGGATAAAAATAAATATTTACTCCCAACAAGCCACCACATTGTTGCACTTCAATTAGACCCATCTTTTTAGTCTGTTAGTCAAAAAGAGAATGGACAAAAACAGAAGTGTGGATGAGAAAAGACTGACCCTGCCTGTTTCCGTGGTCTCTTTCTGGATGAGTTTCTGCATCTCATGTGGTTTCTTCTTGTCTTGTTGCTCTGAGTGTTTCCTCTGGCTGCAGGCGTGTCTCCTCACTGAGCGGGATCTGGGGTTCTCTCCATCTGCTGAAATAATGCTGATCTGCCTGTAAAGGGAGATAATCTCTGTGTATGGCACTTATTTGGAAGAGTTCCACCAGTAGAGAATTTAAGAATGTGTCTCCTGTATGTGTGTTGTATAACAAATGATAATGCTCGCCTGTCTAGAGTTTATTCATTAATCTTATCCAAGAGAAAAGGGCAGAATGTATGACAACAATATCACGTCTTGTAGGTAGCTAGAAATATTCCTCTACCTTATGAAATTTCTCTTGGCTTCATTGATCACCGGCTCATTGTCCACCATGTCTGTGTGGTTGCTAAGGGCATCATCAGGAAACAGTTCCTCATCTTCGATTAACTCCTCTGTAAACGCATTGTTAACAGCATGTTACACAGCTTTTTAAAACAAGCTCAACCATAAAATATGAGATATGCGGTAATATAAGAGTAGTGACGGATGTGACGCTCTACCTGTGGCCTCTTCCTCCTCTATGATGTCCTCCAGGGCGTAGTTCCTGAGAAACTCTGCAAAGGCTCCATTCTGTTGGAGCAGCTCCTGGTAGGAACCCATCTCTGACACCCTGCCCTCCACCATTACCATTATGTTATCCACCTGAGGCAGGAAGCTGATGCCATGTGTCACTAGAATACGGGTCTGGAGTTAGACAAAAAAAGAAACCTTGTTACCTCATAAACTACACACATGACAGTATCAGAGCAAACCTGCAGACAAACACCTTTTACTACAAGCTCAACTTCTGTGATTCAGTAATATAATATGTTCACCTTCCCAGCAGGATCCACTCAAACAGGAACTCAGACAGCGCTTATCAGAACATGGTGTCATAAATATGAAAAACCAACAGGTAATAAACTGATACACAATACAATTTCCTTTCTGGTAAAAATATAAGATACAACTTCCTCTACTGTAGCGATACTATTGACATGGTAGCAGTTCTGTGAGGCTGTACTCAGTCATAGTGGTGTTCTCAGCTCTAGTAGTAGTAGTGGTGGTAGTTCACTTACCTTGGCAGTGTTTATAGGGGCTTTGTAAATCACAAACTGATGGAGGTACATTTCTTAGTAAAACTATAATTGCAGCCTTGCAGTTGTGTAGTGATGCACACAGTTTACATCCATATCCACACATCCATATCTCCCCAGATATAATGTTAAGTAATGACCAGAAAAGTGCTTTTGCAAAAAAATATGATGTCACAGTGAAGCTGACCTTTGACCTTAATTAACGTATACATTCTTGAGTTATGGCCAAGAACAAGTTTTATAAAGTCACAGTGACCTTTGACCACCAAAGTTTAACTTTGAGTCCAAGTGGACAATAGTACTATATTTGAAGAAATTCCCTCAAAGTGTTCTCCAGATATTGTGTTCAAGAGATTGAGATGGATGCAAGGTCACAGTTACCATGACCTTTGACCACCGAAAGCTAATCAGTCATCATTAAGTCCAAGTGGACATTTGTATCAGGAAAAAAAAAAATCCCTCAAGGTGTCCTTGTGATATCACGCTCACGAGAATAAGAAAGAGGGATTCAAAGTGACATTGACCTATGACCATCAAATTCTTAAAAGTCATCTTTGAGTCCAGGTGGACGTTTGTGCTAAATTAAAAAAAAAAGGGCAGACTTGTGGATGTACAGACACCTCAAATAAAAACAAAATGCCTCTGGCAATCCAACAAACCTCACCTTGCCCTTTAGCACTCCCTCTGGACCAATGAGGTTGTCAAAGATGTGTTTGGCCACGTGGGCGTCAACAGCAGACAGAGGATCGTCCAGGAGGTAGAGGTCAGCGTCGCTATACAGAGCTCGGGCCAGACTCACCCTTTGTCTCTGCCCACCAGAGAGGTTAATGCCCTGCAGAGTTAAGACTCATTATCAGAATCACTTTAATCATTGTGGCTATTTGCCAATCTACCATGTACACTTTTTCAGTAATATAATGGATGTTTTTTGAGATAAAAAACTTGATCGATTTGGGCAGGAAGCAGAAGGGGGTCTCTGAAACTGAACTGATTAAATGTCTGAGGCCTGAAAGAAATCAAGAGCCAAAGAAACTGACACAAAAAGAGGTTACCCGGTAAGAGGGCGAAAAATGTCAGTGTTTCTCTGTTGTACCTTTTCGCCTATCTCAGTCATATCTCCACCAGGCAGCACCTCCAAGTCAGGAGTTAAGGCACAGGCTTCAAGAACACAGCGGTACTTCTGCTCATTGTAGGGTTTCCCAAACAGAATGTTGTCCCGCAGGGTGGCATTCTGTATCCAGGCCTGCTGGGGTACGTATGCCACTGATCCCTGAGGAAAGGAGAAGCAGACAAACTGGAAATTAGCAACCTTTTGTCTCCAAAATACACATACAACTATCAAAATCTTATCCAGGAGTTTCAGTGGTTTGTCTTTAAACTCCTCAATTCGTCACTTCACTTTGCGTTAATTAATGTTAAAGAGGGTCAGTGGCATTTGTTTTTGGTACAGTGTGGCAATAAGGCTCAGTTAAGGGAGCAGCCAAGATCAACACCCATCTAATGTGAGTCTGTTAAATACGGAACTAAAGCCAACAGGTTCAGGCTTAGCTTAACATTAAAACTAAAAGCAGGCAGAAACAGTTGTTCAAAGTAAAAAAAAAAAAAAATCCCAGGACCCATAAAGCTCACTGTGTTCTTTGATAGACGAATATAAAAACTAAATTGCAGAATAAACAAACCAGGCATGTTTTTTTCCACTGCTTTCAAACTTTATGCTAGGATAACCACTTGCTAGCTATAGCTTTATATTTCTTGTGCAGACATGAGAGTGGTATCAATCTTTGTGCATTACTTTTTTGCATTCCTTTCTGAGAGTCTAGTTTGTTTTGTCAACGGCATTGCATTCACTTTTGAAGTACTCTGCACTTAAATGACACTTCTGCACCACTTGTGTGTTAACTTGTGCATACAGTGCTATATAAACAAAATCCAAATGACTGATTCTCCTCTTTTTTCCCCCCTTTCTTTTGTTAATATATGTACAAATGGTGCCAATGCATAGCAAGTGTATTTTTTATATGAGTGTTGGCAACACATCTGAAGTTGGTGTGAATGAACAAGGAGTTGAAAGATGCTAAAAAGCTTCTTGGAGCAGAGTTGAACTGTAAAGCTGGGTGATAATTCTTTGTAGGTTCATCATTATGAGACACACTACACAACACTAATCTACTGTTAACATAAATACATAAAGGAGGGTTATGGAAGATAAAGACGTCAAAATAACCTGCTGCTTGCTTGTTTTTCATAAAGAACATGAAATGAAGTCCTACCCGGATAGAAACCTCTCCCTCTAGTTTCTCTACTTCACCGAGCAGTGCAGAGATGAGGGAGGATTTCCCACAGCCAACGTGGCCCACCACTGCCATCAGGGAGCCCTGGGGCACCATCATGTTAATACTGTAGACACACAGTCAACAGTCACATGTTTAAGCCTCAGGTATGACGACACTAACACATAACAAGTGCAAACATATAGCATGTGAATTTTCAAGACATACTTGTGCAGAACAGGAGGATCTTCTTTAGCCCAGGTGAACTTCCCATTGACGACTGTCACTGAAAAGTCTGCAAGAAAAGTCGTGAATTTATTTTCAGCAGCTTTGGAATCAGTAAGCAAGATGTACTCTGATAAGACCAAAGACTAGAGGGCATTTCTTTAGTATTAGTCATCAAAAAGCTCCTCAGGCTCTGAGTCACTGGGTGAAAGGTGTAAGCCTTTTATCTAAAGAGCCTATTGAGTTTACACAGTGGAATGATGACATGACATGACAATTTACTGCGATCATTAAAGTCTGTCTAAACATGTGCAATGAGATAAGAAATGCAAAAAACTGACAGGAACTGGGAAGGGGAGGGGAAAAACAGAAATGACCCGCTGTTTAACACTACAAGGAATACACCCACAAATGATCATTTGTATATCAATGGCTTACCCCTTGTTACCTAGAAATAATGATGAAGACTACTGTTTTTCTTGGATGCCTCAATGGTAAATGAAGAATCCAAAACAGAGAAAATTCTTGATGAAGTGCGGTCGTAGGGGTCCGTGTTTAACAGCAAAACTATATCAAAACATCTGCTTACAAACCCTAACACAGCTTGTGCAGTATAATCTAACTCTCAGTTATCCAGTTGTATACTCAGTGCTTCCAAAACACATGCATTTTCACTAGAATTATTAAAAACACATAAGACTGCAGAATTGTTTTAAATAGTGAGGTTTCAGCACTGAGCATACAACTGGATAAATAAGACTTGGATTATACGACCTTTGTGAGAGTTTTTAAGTGAATTTTGGATATAGTTTGGATATAGTTATATTGTTGTTAAACACAAAAAAAAAAAAAAAAAATTAATTCAGTTTTTGGATAACTAAGGGGGCCATGCAAGAAAAAAAAGTTTTCTTCAGGAATTTAAAGTAATTGTTATACAAATGATCAATTTTGGGTGAAGAATCCCTTTAATGAAAGGAGTATCAGTGTTTAATTTCACCTGTGGCCGTGTTCTTTCTGTCCACTGAATTTGGGTCCAGCTCATCGTGACTCAAGAAACCTTGAATTCGCTTCAGTGAGACGCTGGCCTGCAACACAGAATAAACACACAAGCACTCAATGAAACCTGTAAACAAACACAAAAAAAAAGGAAGAGAAAAAAACCTACCTACCTGTACAATGCTGCTGATAACTTGTGGCAGCATGTTGAGAGGAAACCTGAGGATGTTAAAGAGCGAGAGCGACACAAAGGCCTTCTCCGCATCCAGGATGTTGTTCTCATCCACAGTCACATACACAGCAAATGTTGTCAAGGCAACCTGGAAACACATCGGGCAAACAGGCTGCTTAGACATCAAGGTCCATCAATTTACTGTAGAGATGTCCACCAGTCAGTGCTGTGATGCTGCACACACTAATCTGAGTCAACCAGTGACTCAGCAATGACCTCATTATCAACAGCTAGTGATATTCAGCACATTACAGTCTGCAGAGTTTATAACAACTGATATACACAGGCTTTTGTCTGGTACAGTATATAATTATCTTAAAAATAAAACATATATGAAATAAATCAAGCAAAAACTTTTGTTTAATGCTGTCACCTATAAAATCTGATAGAGTAAAGTGATGAAGATGCCAACCCCCCCAAAAAATTGTTCATTTACTGTACACTGCTATTATATATTATTTCCTTGGCTGTCATGCCTTAGGCACAGACAATTTCTCTGTTTACTTAAACAAAACTACCAGACTTCTTGGATCACTTCATGCTTTTCTCCAAGGTTATGTTCAGGTTCAGCAAACAGGCAGTCAGCTGATAAAAAGTGGTGTGTTGTGTTGCTTGGGCATTTGCGCTTGAGTGTGTCCAGCTTTGCTTGGCAGTACATTACTCTCGATTCATCTCCGATGTTGCTAGTTGGCTGAGAGGGGGCCAGTTTCAAGATTTAATCATCCTTTATATCAGCAGGTCATTTTGTTAAATGTTATGTAAAAGTTCCAAAATGTGTAAAATTAAATATATTAGTGTAGACCTGTGCAACATAATCCACGAGTTTGAAGCCAAACAACAACACTATGAGGCCAACATTTCTACCCTAAATGCTCTGCATTTGGCCTGCACTGCAACTGTAGCAAACTGATGCCGCTTTGAAATGCTGTCTTAAAGGAACAGTTCACCCCAGAAATAAAAATACATATGTTTCCTCTTGTGTGTAGTGCTGTGAATCAGTCTGGAGAGTTGGAGATATCTGCCTCGCACTCAGCTTGTGGTGCTCCAAGTGCCAAAAAATACATTTGAAAATCTCAACAGCTGTGTCTCTTTTCATAAATCACGACCCGGTTACTCAAGATAGTCCACAGACCTTGTTGTGAGCAGTTTCATGTAGGAACTATAGTCTCTCTACCAAACAACACCTGCCAACCTCTAGGGGTGTTGGAGAGTCCTTTGGAGATGCAGTGTTTTTTCAGATGTTCTAGTTGCGTCTGGTTGCTATGATACGGAATATCCACTGATGTTAACATGTCAGCACAAGAGTACCTGCTTTTGACAAGGCGAAGGCTGAAGCATGAATGTTGTTGTTGGAGATGTGATGGTTTGTCACTCTTCCACTTTGACTGAATGACCTCAGTGATGGTGACAGTGCAGTGTTTTAACATTTAGTTGAACATTTTTCAACTGACAGAGTTTAGAAAAAAAACGCTCAACCAGCAGCGCTAAGCACAGAATTGACACTCAGTGCCTCATCACGCTGCCTGCGTTTATAGTGCAGTGTAAATACATCGCACTCCCAATGCAAAGCATCACAACAATATGCTGGTCTCAGAAAAAAAAAAAAAAGCCTAAGTGGACACGGTCCCCAGTGGGAACAACATTTTTTTAACGGGTCCAATATTAAGGGACTGTAACCACTGGGAGCACGTTTGCATCGTCAGTTTACATCCACTAAAATTGTTTGTTTTTTCCACTGATAGACTCAGATTATTATTCTAAGTGTCTGACAACATTAAGGAAAGGATCCACACAGAGGAGAAAGACCTTTTCGTTAAAGAATAAGATCCTTTTTGTTTAACCAGTAACAGCCCCAAAATCACCATCAGCAAAGCCACCAGACTCCAATTAATCACTTAGAAAAAAGTACATGGGGAAAAAAAAGGGAAAACAGCCTCCAGGTTGGAGAAAAACAAACGTACTTGTTAAATACCATGGTACCAAGATGTGACATTCTCATATTAGCTGATTTCTTAATATACAGTGAATTCAGTTTCTAAACAAATGGGCTCTTTATCCCAAGGTTTCTAAAATGTTTCAAATAAAGCTCATTTGTAATTTCTGACCACAAACTATTGCACTCTTAACACTTGCTGGATTGGATTTACTGTACAGCTGTCAAACATGACTTATGGGCTTATGTCAGCTGCTTGAAGGCAAAGACTTCACCAAACAGGCCCTAACAGGAAACAACAGTGCAGGTACTCATACTGTCATTTTTTTTTTTTTTTTTACATGCAGACTTTTTGGTTGAAACTCATTAAGCCTGCTTGGATTTGTTTGGTCTCATATTTAACTTTCAATTCACACAACAGAGTGAAATAGAAAAGGTCTCAGTTGATCTATCACTTTTGATTTATCACTTTCACATTGCAGGCTCTTGAAAGAAAGCCAGCTTCCAGACATGTGGACTGAGCCTACCAGGAAAGGGGCACTGGTCCAGGCCATGGTGGACAGCGCTCCCAGGTAGGCTGTCTTACGCAGCACGTTGAGCTCCTTCTGCCGAATGGCCAGGACCTTTTCTTTGAAGGACTTCTCCCAGGCGTACAGCTTTAGGACTTTGATGCCGTTCAGGATCTCGCTCATCAGTTTGATACGAGCGTCCTTATGCTGCATCTGCTCCACCTGAAGAGAGAGGAAGAGGACAAACATGAGGACAAAAAGACCAACTGTTCTTTGTCTGAATTAATCGAATAACCAAACACCAACAAAAGGGAAATGTGGACAAAAGTAATTTCTTTGAATTGCAAACTCTGTGAATAACGTAGAACCATGTAAAATGGCATATTTCACACTTTTTTGTATTACAGTACACTTTGCAAAATAATCAGTGATGTCAGACATATACAAAACAAAAATGATGAAACAAAAGCCAAAGCTGCTGTTAATTTCTACAAGACCAGGCAGTGTTTGACCAAATGTAGCTTGATATACTGTCTGATATCATGATATCAAATATTCATAATTTTTCTGTTCCCATGTGTAGGACAGAAACATTGGCAACCCAGTGTGCTCAGCATAATTCATCAAAAAGAATATGCGAAAACCAAATATATTTATATCACTGATGTGGTTCTAACAGCAATTAAATTATTTCCAAATTCTAGCTGACTGCTCATACCTGGTAGGTTCGCGTCTTCATGGCAATGACAGCATTAAAAGGGATCAGCATGATCATGACAGCCACCCCAGCCAGCACAGATGGACCGAGGTTCTGGAAAATACCACAGAGTCACTAAATTACTGCAAATATAATTCAAAATTCGTACAGAGATGTATGAAAACAAAATATGGAGGGTAATGTCTTGTCATAACTTTGTACAGGAGGACTATTTACCTATACTGTTTGGTGGCACCAAATTTTCAGAAAGCTAAAAGGGCCCTGGGGCCAGACATTTCCCTAAGCTTTTATTTTCAGCATGTATGTAAACCTGGCACAGCACAGCAGCACATTTTCAAAACTTTCATTTCACTAGACTGCAATTTACATGTACTATTTGCATTTTTACAATCTCTACTTGAAACCTCTCTTTCTCTCAGCTCTGCATACAGCCTGCAGAACAGTCAACACTTCACAGTTTTTGTCACGTGACTGTAGGTCACAGCTGAGTCATGTGTGGCTTACTAGTTGTCCTGAGTAGTGCAGAATTTGATGGGATTTATTTTTACAGGATCTGGTTCATCCAATTCAAATCGATTTTCATTTGAATGACCCTATATTGATTCATACGATCCGAGATCTATCTCTTAATGTACGCTTCTATGATAAATGGTGTAATTTTGGGGATTCTCAGAAAACATGCCTTTCAAACCTGCTGGCTGGTTGTGGGGTTCAAAGGCAAATAGACCAAGTGCACAGGAGTGCTCTGCTCATTTGAACAATTTAATGTGGCAAAATGTACGTTAATGCATGACTTTTTTTTTTTTTTTTTTTTTGAGGCTTTAAATTTTTTTTCTTTAAACAGAACGATCAGCTGGAGCTGACCCACAGGCTGACAGCTGAATAAACGATCAGGAAACCATGTAGAATTTCTGCACATACCTGCCAGAGGAAATATAGAGCCAGCATAATCTGAAGAGGAGCAGACCACAACATGTTGAGGAAGGTGGTGAGGTCCATGAACCTCTGTGCGTCAACAGACATCAGGTTGACAACCTCTCCCACTGTAGATGAACGCTTGGCAGCGTTGGTTATTACCAGCGCCTGTGGGACAATGATGGAGGGAAGGAACAGCTGTACCAAACACTGTAATGCATTTCTTTTCTGTGAAGCATCCTGTAGCTCCTCTAGAATTAAATGCGTTTTATGACTTCAGTTTTGCTCTTTTCATTGACAGAAGTGAAGTTTGTAGGTCTTTTATAAAGTTTGTGCATTTATGCTTGAAGCTACAATCCAAAATCTAAGATGTGAGAATTTCGTAAAAAAAGCGTACCTTCCTGTAGATTGCTCCAATGACAGCAGTGCGTACATTCATGCCGGTGACAAAACAGTACTGAAAGTGATGGTGGAGAATAAGAGTCTGCAGGAAGGCTGTGAAGAACATGAGGAAGGCCAACGAGTAACCCCACCAATCGGGAACACCCTTCTGTTTTGTGAATGAGATCAGCATCCTATAAGAGTGAAGATAAGAACAATTCTTTTAGATTAAACATACAACATCTGGAAAGAGCTGTGTTTATAATGGCACATAGCTAATTTCTTATGTAACCCCTCCCTTCCCTTCACATAGTCTAAAACTATTTATCTAATGGAGTAAATAAACCTTTTGGCCTTATAATAAGTTTACTGTTTTAGCAACAGACCAAGGGTGTAGTGTATAGACACAATGTTGCTCAGTTAAAATGACTGTAATATAATGTTATCTTGCTTGGACTAATAAAAGTTGAAAGTGAATTCAATACTTCCGTTATTTACCTAAAAATCAACTAGTCAATAAAACTTTGCATGGACCGTTCCTTAAATTCTTCTTCTTAATTACACCTCAAATACAACTACTAACAGTGTGTACACCTGCCTCAGACAGTCTGCACAACCTGGTATTAACCTGGAGACCACTGCAGTGAGGTTTTACACAGAAACAAGGAATAGATAGCAGATGATGTCTTTTCTGGTCTCTTTTCATGGCCTATCTATAAACTTTCGGTAAGATCTTAAAATATGATTTCTAACTAGGAGACACAGCCTCACTGCACTCATCTTAAACTGCTAAAATTATTAATTATTAAAATAAATCATTCACTAGACAATGCAAGTCAACAGTGTATAGTCCCAGACTCATTATTTAGAATTTCTCACATCAACAGAGGCATTAGCAGCTGTATTGCCTCCATGATCAGCACACCTCCATTTCAGCTGATTTGTGATTATTTATGAAATTTTTTTCTGTCTTAAACTTGTATACTGTAATATTGTTTTGTTGTATGGTTTGTTGACAGTTTGATGTGGAGGATTTACATCCTGCACCAAAAAAAATTCAATTCATTTCAATAAATTTGCATGCCCCCCTCACATCCTTATCTTGTCTGTGGCTTCTATGAAACATACCGATTGTTATCAGTATCAAACATGCCATGTATTTTTATAACCCATCTCCTTGCGTGCGACAGTTTGTTGACACTGTGCTGGCAACACAGAAATTATATTCAGGAAATGAAAAATATCTTCTGATAAAATACAGTCTGTGGCCTCTCTTCAAAGTCTCAAGGAAACCAAACACACTTGTATTTGTTGACATTTTAATATTCTATATTAAAAAACAAACTGTCTGCTCTTTTTCAAAGGTCTTCATGACTATAGAGAGAAGTGCTTGCTTTGCTGATTGCTGTGGTGAAGTAGTTGAGGAGGAATGTTTGGTTTGTCTTAGGCAGCATACTAATTAGCTTAGCACGCTAGCTAGCTTAACATATTGCCTGTTTGTTTTGTTAGCATGCTAGTCAGCATGACTTTGTTTTCCCAACTTCCCATGTTGTAAACACAAGCTCATGAGTTTCATTTGAATACAGCTTAAACTTTATCATTTGCTCAGGTGGGTTAACTGAGGAGAGATGTTTGCTTTTGTTGTGTATTTTTTATGTTTGGTTAATTTGGTAGCTGAGGCAGCATACAAGTTAGCTTAGCATGCAAGCTAGCTTACCATATTATTTGTTTGCTTTATTTGATGGCTCAGGCAGACTTCTAGCTAACCTAGCATGTTGTTAGCATGTTAGTTAACCTAATGTGAAATCTGAGGAGAGCGTCTGTTAGGTTGCTTGCTAAGGTTAAGTAGTTGGGGAGGAATATTTGTTGTGATTGGTGGCTCTTGCACCATACTAATTACCTTACTGTGCTAGCTAGCTTAACATATTGCTTGTTGTTTGGTTTATTTAGTAGCTCAGGGAGGATTCTAGCTAACCTAGCATGTTGTTAGTGATACAGTTAGCCCAATGTGATATGTGAGGGGAGTGTATGTTAGGTTGCTTGCTAAGGTAAAGTAGCTGATGAGAAATATTTGTTGTGATTGGTGCCTCATGTAGCATACCAATTGGCTCACTGTGCTAGCTAGCTTTACATGCTACTTGTTGTTTGGTTGATTTGGCATCTCTCGCAGGATTCTAGTTAACCTAGCATGTTGTTAGTAATACATTTAGCCTAATGTGATATGTGAGGGGAGTGTCTGTCTTGTTGTTTGCAAAGGGGAAGTAGCTGAGAGGGACTGTTTCCCATGGCAGCAATGACAAAGCAGGTACCAGAATTAACTGGCCTTATCGACAACATGACCTTAACAAAATACATGCAGGAAAACTATGTGGTCAGCCAGCTATGTTACCTTATCTTTATATAGAGATAAGATTTTCACAGAACAGCTGCTATCACCATATATCTACCTTGGCCTAGAAGCGTTAATGAAACATACGCAGTGTTTACATAATAACTTTGCATCCTGAACAAGGACAGTATGCAGTTTAAATAAAGACAGCTACCATACTTTGGATAAAACCACCCAGCATGCAAAAATATGAATACAACATTCAAAAAGACATCCTGGAAACAGTATCTGGCAACACTGGAACAATGGTAGCTTGTTTCGTGTTGCAAATATGGTGTAGTTAAGAAAGCACACAGTTGTAACGTGACTTTTCTTTCTACCTGAGCAACTGAGGGTTGACAAAGGTGATGATATCCTGCAGGAGCTTGTAGGCTGAGCCAATCAGAAAGTAGGGTCCAAAGGCTTTGATGAGGGCTCGTAGGAAAGACGGCTGGTAGGGAGTAGCCTTCTGATTGGACAGCAAAACCTCTACTTCTTCTGGGCTGCTTTCACCTCCTTGGATGTGGTTGGTGGTCGATGGCGGGGGCTTGGAGTACACAGCCTGGCTGGACAGACTCTGTTCACTAGCGAATTTGGAATTTAGGAGGTTGTTTGACAGGAAAGAGACAGAGAGATGGAGAGAATAACAGCTATGTGAGGATGTGGAACTCTCATCATAAGTAAGTAAGAGAGGAAGATATATTTATATAGCATCTCTCTAGAGTGATTGTCATAAAGGGTAGTCCTATACGAAAGACAGTGTATAATACCAATAATAACAACACACTACAACAGCAGACAACATCAATAACAGGCATTTTGGAAGGCCTTGTAAGTGATTAGAAAAATAAAACTATCCTGTATCTTACTGGCAACCAGTGAAGTTAAATTGGGGTTGGGGAGATCCGAGTTCTATGGCTAGATATACATAAGACGTTGTTCACGTATACAATCTCAAAAGCTGGGGCAACAATAAGCTGCTATTTACTTGATTTCTCCCAATTCCTTTAACTGCATAGATGTTTCCCTCACTGATATGTTCTCCTCACATCTTAGGGCTCATTTATGCTTTGAGTTAGATACAGAAACGGAGACGAAGATGAACAGAGCCTTCTGTCCATATTTTAATGTTAAATTTTCATCCGTATTTGTGCAAGTCTTCTAAAAGCTTACGGATACAGATGAAACAGAGCAGTATCACTGGAGATTGTGAAAGCAGTGTAGCATAGTTCAAGCCAGATATGACCATAAAAGACAAAAAAGACATTTTATAAATAACAGTGGAACGGAAAACATCTGTATTATATAATAATATATCGTGATACAGTATATAGTGAAAATAGTAAAAAGAATTCTCTGTCCACATATGGGGATGTAGACCACCGCCAACTACAATGCTGCCTCCATTCAAAAGTACAAGATTATGACCTCCTCCACCGCTGCCTCATTTGTTGTGTGAAACTTTTAACTCTGCTCTCTAGTGCCATATATTGGCTGTATCTATGCCATCATAAAGGACGTATGGAAGAATGAGGGCAGTGACATTTACAACATTTAAAACAGACATATACTTTCGTATGTAAAGAGAGCGTATCGGTAGAAACCTGATTGGAATCGCACTTCAAACTACCTACAAATGTGGTTTGGATCCAATTTTCATCAATCACATTTAATGTGGTATGTGCTGTCTAGACCTTTCTATAATCAATCTGGATTCAATCTAGACGTGCCAAAAACAGATGTGGGCTGGCATTCTGAACGGGGTCGCTTCCCCTGAGTACACAAGGAGAAATACACGACACAAATGCAAGGAGGAGGGAATTGAGTAAACTTCTGCTTTTAGGGAAGTGAGAAGCCCTTTCCTCTGAACCTCTGAACGTAACAACATAGTTGAAATAAATAGTGCAAAACAAAACAAAACAAAACAAAACAAAACAAAACAAAAAGACGTTAAATATTGTAGTGAAGAGTGTTCATGTGTTCGGAAAGATCTCAGGCAGTGAGACATAATGTAAGAAATGCTCTAAGATTTCAGTGAAAGGAATGTTTTGCAAACACAAAATCTATTCTAATACCAGCTTAAAGCGCAGGAGTCGGATTCCAGCAGTGAACTTGTTGGCAGCTACAGTTCAACAGGACGACTGTGATGGAATTCAGCTTAACGCCAAACAGGTTTCCAGACGACAAGTGAAAAGGCCTAATGGAGCTTTACCATATCATTTTACAAGTTTCTCAGTGAGAAAGCACAATGAAACTGTGACAGGAAAACTGCGGCACAGAGAGAGGAAGCAGCCTCGTGGAGGTCAGAGTTCACCTGTCCTGCTGAGTGTGTTTATCCCTGACATTGGATTTTCACTGCAGTAGCAAAACGTAGAGCTAAATCCTGTTCTCAATGACCAGGCAACTTAAGTAATTTTTACCAGCATGTAGCTGAATATGGATAAACCATGGAATGCAACACTGCAGACATGAGAAAAGTAACTCATTCTGCAGCAGATTATACAGAGCAGTGGGGGGTGGATTTAATCCTTCAAGGCTCTGTTATTAACACCAAATATTATTCCATGATCATACAGAATCCTTCAGGGCCACAATGCCACAATGCCACAAAATAAATATGTTCACTGTGATGTCTGATCTATCAACAGAATGCAATGCGATGTATGTGTGTTCTTTATGGTTAATAAGTGGCAGTAGTGGTACCAGTTTCAAATATTAGCTCTGGCTACCCTGCCTCTAGGGTTACAAAAAACATGCATGGTTTCACTTGTGCAAAAAGAGGTGAACACACACACACACACATATAACTACACACAAAAGAGCCCTGCCCACAAACACAACATCCTCTCCCCTCAGTGCTCTGACAAAGAAGTTGAAGGTGTGGCTAGCACTGCCTTTTTAGGGCAAGTAAAATCAGAGTAAATATTTCTCTCTGGGAATAACAATTAGCTTACAGTTTGTTATGACCACAAATTTCAAGTCTCATTTAGTGTTTACATGCACGTAAGTAACCTGGTTAGTGCCCAGTTTCTGCATTAAGCTGATGTCAATGTCATTAAAACAAGGAACTATGATTACATGAATTCAATTCTGATGGAGAAACCAGCATCTATCCATCCCTTAAAGGATATATCCAGTGATTTTCTATATTTTTCTTAACCACCAAATAATTGATCCCACTGTACTAACTACTACTGCGTGTGTATCCGGAGTCTGATAAATTGTCCTCCTCTGTGCCAGAGAGCTCCACTTTCTTTGAAAACTACTAAAAACACAGCAGTGAGCATTGTACAAGGTTACATGTTCCTCCATTATCATGAACACACACACGCCATAGATTATTGTGATTTGAATGAATATTTAACCAACAAAATGATTATTTGTAAATGAGTTACTCACCCCATGTTACACTGAATTTGTCAAAAAAAAAAAGCAACTTGTTTTTCTCGCATGCCTCAATGGTGAATGAAGAATCCAAAAACTGAGAAATATCTAGATGAATTTGAAGTAACAGGGGTCCCTGTTTAACAACAGCTAAATTGTATCAAAACATCCCTATACAAACTCTCACACAACTCATGCAGTATCATTTAAACGGATGATTTGATGTAGTTCTGCGTCTGTTAAACATGGACCCCTATGATTTCAATTCAACAAGAAAGTCTGCTGTTTTGGGGATTCTTTGTCCACAGGAGGCATGCAAAATAACCAAAGTTTTTTTCACAAAGTCAGCAACAAAGTCACAAAGTCAGGGTAAGTAACTGATATACAAATGATCATTTGGGGGGT
>JAPZEB010000014.1:27320470-27333135 GCA_029783705.1 Chaetodon striatus | reverse complement strand
TATCACAGTACTGATATAATATGAATATATTTCCCAGCCCAAGTTACAAAAGCATAATCGTGATAACTGCTCAACTGATATCCATCAGTGCACGTACTTCATAAATTCCTAGTGCAGACCATAGCTTTATACAAGCTACCAAAGCAGTGCACTGTACATATTTAGGCATAGTGTATATTTTTATGATTGTCTCACTGGGTTTATGGTACATGGTAAATCTGCCAACAATACTAATGAACCACATCTGAGACCCAGCACTAAAACTTCCTCCCTTTGTTTTCATGCTGTGTCACGCAGTGATCTCTGCAGATGCTTTAAGAGTGGACGACCCATCTGAGCTCTCCAATCAGATAACAGCTCCTGGAATCCTAAAGATCTTTGGAAATGAAATCTGTGAGGGAGCTCACTATAAGAGCGTCCTGGCCACCACACACTCTAGTGCTAAAGAGCTAGTCAAAGAGGCCCTTGAACGGTAAGGCCATGTGCTATCTGTGCAAGTGTGTGTGCGTCTGCCAGCCATATGTGTCTACTTTGTATTGCCTTGTGTGTCTACAAAGTGTGAGTTGAAATATGTCCATCCACATGCTTCCTCTGCTCTAATATACCTTTGTGCTACATCACTTGTATATGAAAGCAGTCAGAAGAGTCCTTGATGCGCAAAACTTTGGCCGCTGATAAAAGCAGGGCACGGTCATGTTGTTGTGATTAGTATATTTCAGATGAGTCGACCTGACCCGTTATTCTGTTTATTATAATCGCAGTACAGTGCACACAGTGTGTGCCTGTGCCAAATAGTTTATTTAATAGGCCTGAAAAGGTCTGAAGAAAACCACAGATTTGTGTGAAAGACAGCCAGTGTCGGCCGGAGCTCTGAGGCGGCCTCTCCAGAGAGTGAATGTCTGTCAGTCTTTGCTTATGTTTCAGCCAAAAACATAATGGAATGATTAATACCAGTGGTATTCAGCTTGTAGAGGAAAGAGTAAATCATTTTTCTTTTCCTTCAGTGAAAATTTACACTATGGCAGTGACATTTAGCTCAATCATTACTAGATCTCTTATTTAGTAATGGGTTGGCAAATACATTAAGCACATAGCAACATTATAACTCTGGGTAAATTCATTTCTGTTCTGTAAGCAAGTCTAATGGAGTATCCATGATAAGGAGTTACTTTGATTCCAAGAAACTGCAAAAACAACCCTCTATCAGTCAGCATGTTTGCATAGTTAAGGGTTTACATTAGATGCTTTAATCAATAGTTTTATATCTGTAATGGATCAAATGATTATGTATAATGTGAAAGAAGTTGCATGTAACGATAAACCCAGAGATTATCACCCAATTCTGCAGTTCCCCACATCTCTATGGAGCGCTTTAGCGTCTTTGAGCTCATTATTTTGGTTTAACAGTCCACAACGTTACTGTTTTGGTTCACTCTCACAGCTCTCATCACTCTCACTTCCAGCAGCAAGCAGAAAAAACACTGATAAACCTGCTGTTAGCATCCATCATAGCACTGAATGGCAGACAGTTAGCGATTAGCTGGTGAGTAAAATAGAGTATACTGTAGAATTTGTGCCCCACAAATGATTGAAATGAACGTACAGTTACATAATAAATAAATAAAGTTTAGGCAAGTGAAGTTATGGAGGTTAGGTTTAGGAAAAGAAACATAGTGAGGACATACATTAAAATGACTTAAAGTTCACACGGAAACCGAACACGTAACTCCAGGGGAAAGTCCTAAGCGAAAGTCCATTTTCTTGTGACCCATCCACCCCAACCTGCGTCTTTACAAGCGCTTGAGACCGCTTCCTCGTTTACTGCCATCAGCACATGGTTCACATGATCGCAGCCTTTCAAAATACATGGGATGCACGAATTTGGGTGCATTGCTTTCCGTAGAAAAACATGTGAAAATTTGTAAGAACAGCCCGAGAAGAGTCATGAACTCAGTGTGACTCAAAAATGTCAGTCACACAGCAATATCATTTAAGAATTTGCAAGCATTAGCTAGTGGTCATACTGGACCAACTAAGACTGTGTGCTGCCTGATCCCCAGGACGTCAAATATGGCAGCTTGGTTAGTGGCCTTCGGCATGTGATTCAGACACATAAGGCACCCTTTCAACGTCCCTAAACAGACAGAGCAGGCTTTCAACCAACTCCATGGCAATAACTTAGTAGTATGAGCAAGAAAAGTCCACGTGGGATTTGAAGGAGGGGTGGTAGATGAGTCACGCAAACACAGAACTTTGACCCGGAGACCGCTGTTTGTGTCTAGTGTGAAACCAAAAGTCAACGCTAAGTTTTTGTTTTAGGTACATAATGTAGTTAATGTCATGTAACATACATCACATATACCGCAGCAAGTACATCAGGAGACATAGTTGTTAAGTTACTTGTGTAATGAAGTTACGTAACAAACCATGATCTTTTTTCAAAACCCAACCAAGTAGTTTTGCGCTTAAAACTAAAGCAGTTGCTAAAACACAGAACACACAATTTTTTAAAGGACGTTGTAGCATCTATCAAGTGTAGATTGATGTGCCATCGCTCAGCATCCAAAACTGATGCTAGAGAGGTATCTAGAGTTCGAAGTGTAGTGCCACTGACCAATCTGACGTGTTTGATGAGTTGGGAGTAAAAACATGGTGTGCTGACTAAGTGTATTGAACTGGGCAAGAGTGTGTATTATACAGCTTTATCTTTCAAAATTACAGTCTTTCATTCTAGCCCCCATGTGTTGAATTGTTACGTAGCTGCTTTCAAATTATCCAAAATTACGGAAAATGTATTATATGTATGAAGAAAAATGAGACAATGTTGGTGAAAAGTGGTTCAGTCTATGTTGCTTTCTAGAGATTCAGTCCATTATCACTTGGTTGGATGCTTTCGAAGTATGGAAGAGTAGTGGCATGCAATGACATGTCTGAAATTTTCAAATCCGACAAATAGGAGTTTTAAGTAGACACTGTTTTTAATTGTGATTTACAACGCAAGAAACCAGGAGTTTCCAAAAGCACACCCTTGAAGTGCTTACATGATTTTGTCCAGTTAGTTTCATAATTATGATGATAAGAATTATCCTGACAATCCCATCTACTGTAGGTATGGCCTGGGCAAGGAGGAAGCAGAGTCCTATGTTCTGTGCGACACCATCGGCTCCACTGGTGATCGTCGGTGGAAGACAGAAGGATTCAGAGTGGTGAGCGACAATGAGAAGCCCCTCCTCCTGCAGTCACTATGGAAACCCAGAGAAGGCCTGGCGAGACGGTTTGAAATCCAGAGGAGAAGCTCAGTAGAGGAGAAGATATCCAAAGACAAAGACACCATCACTGCTGGTACAGTGTCTGACTGTAGCCTCGGGGTCATCAGCATTTTACAGCGTCCTTTTTCAGGGTGTCTGCATGTCCTGGAATAAAAGTTTGCACCATTAAATGAAGCATTGTCAGTATTAAAGCCAGTTTTAGTGTTCTCACAGTAAAAATGTGGTTTATTGGCACGCTGGTTTTCCAGTGAAAATCAGCCAAGCCACACAGACCAAACTATATTTTAATAGGTCTACGATTCCTTTTTTTCTCTTTCTTTTCAATTTCTGTTACAAATTTGGGCCTATTTTTCTTTCTTGCTGCCATTAAAAAAGTCAGAGAAACTTTTAATTTGATGAACATCACAGACACCATGTGATTCAATTAAACTTCTTCCAGCGACGCACCCTTTCTTTACTGTTTTAACATAATGCCATAAAAGCTTTACACAGAAAATGATCTTATCCAGTGTTATTAACAAAGCATGATGCGGCAGAAAAATACACAGAACTTTCTGTAGACACTGGACACAAACACTTTATGGCACTGTAAATGTGCTGGGTGGACCACTCACTGTCATTTCTACTGGAGGCCCCAGCTGTGGTTGACACAGCTGCGCTCATGGTGTCAGTTTTGTGTTTTGTTTTTATGAATGGCGCAGCTTGTGATAGCTTTCTATCGGTGTCAGCTTGTGGATGCCTGCTGAGTGGGTGAACTTTTTATTTTTCCATGAGCTCTGTCTGTCTTTCCACTGAGGTCTGTTTCCTGTATGGGGCTTCTCTGTGTTGACTCTGGCACAAACACTAGATGTACCAATGACCGAACACACACATGCTCACCAACACCTCACCTTACTGCAGGAAAAAAACGGGTGTTGCCCTATCACTGTGTTCCATTACTCATGTAAATAGCAGCTCAGCTTGAACACATTTTGACAGTAGTTTTTAATCAAATTGTAACTGTTTTGTTGATTCATCTCCCTGCTAGGAATCAATGCCCAGGCTCGAAAGCTGCAGAAGAGCCGCTCAAGAGTGACCTCCACTCTCTTAGAGAGGACCATGGGGCGAGGCCACAAACTGTGGAGGAGCAAAAGTGAGATGGACCTGTTAGATTCAGATACAGAGACCAACCAGGACACAAATCGTGATGCATGTCACAAGGAACGAAGCGAGAGTCTGAATCAAACTCCGGTGCAGAGTTACGAGTGCCTGAAAACAAGCCCCAAACAGAATCACATTCATAGCCTCGCGGTTCCCTCCGAGGGGGACAGCGGGTCGCAGGCCAAAACAGAGACCCTCTGTCCGTCAAGGCCAAGAGGCGAGCGGGAAGGAGAGGAGTCAGAGAGGGAGGAGACGGAGAGCAGCGACGATAACACCACACAGTACTCCATTCACCCTCCTCATGACTGTCCGTACCTGCTGCTGCTGCAAGGCTGCAGCCTCACACAGGTATCTCATTCACACACACACTTTGGCATCAGAGTTGGGAAGTTGAAGGAGCTATTTTGGTTGAGGCTTATGTTAACTACAATTCCCAAGGTACATCTGGGCAAGAAACATCAAGTCACCAAGCTTAAAATTCTGTTATGTGTGCTGGTGGCTGGTAGCTAAAGATAACAATGTTGGAAAAACTGAAAACACAATCTGCAGCTTAAATGATTTTACTCTCAAAATCTGGGTCAACTGTAGACAAATTAAGCAACCACTGCACTTTGTGCTGTTCTCAACTGTAAGGACAAGTGTTTTAAATTCACTACCACTCTGATTTATGCCTCTGGCTGGCCTTTTCTCTATCCACCTTATTCCTATCCACCATGATATCTTATGTGAATTATAGGCACGTTAGTTGGTGCTTTACTGGAATCGGTGTTTTCCAGTGGTAACACTACCTAACGGCACACTAATCCTCTTTCTTGGAGTAACTAGGAAATCGAACATATGAAACACACCATCTGTTACACCTTAGATAGGTTAACATGATCATACCTCTACCATCTCTGACAGCCATCTCAAAGCATTGGTTGTTTTCCTTTTCAACCAAGCACGTTAGCGATTAGCTTGACTTGCTTTGTTACCATGTTGTTAAATTTAACAAAGCCCGAGTAAAAAGTACAGTAAAAATCTACACTTTTAAAATATTCAAAAACAGACAGAAACACATTTGGCAAACATTTCACATATTTCGGTGTTAACTTTAGCTCCATGTAAGGTAAATTACGTGATGTTACCCAGCTAATGCTTTGCTCGTCTGCCTTAACAACGCAGTTTATATAGTTTTTATAACTGATGATTTCACTAACAATGACCGCAGCACTTAAGATAGAGATTTAAAATAGTTCATTGCATATGATAGATTAAAGGTCTTGAAGGAAGAATGAAGGGATGAGGGGATGATGGGACGTGGAATAAATGGATGAGGTGTGAGGCATGAGAGAATAAGGGGCAAGGGACGAAGGTCAAAGGATGAAGGGATGAGGATCAAAGGGAGTAAGTGTGAGGGATATATGGATGAGGGTCGAGGGATGAAGGGATGAGGGATGAAGGGATAAGGGGATGAAGGGTTAGAGATGCATGGATGAAAGTAGAGGGATGAAAGGATGGGGGATAAAGTTTTAGGGATACAGGTTAAGTTTTCAGACCATGGACGAGTGTGATGATGGACGTGTTGGGGGAGTTGAGACTCTGAGTTAAGACTGAGTGGGGGAGTCGTCTGTTTGTAAACTCGGATTTGGATAGACTGCAGTGCAGTGTTTCCTGCATGCAGACAGAAGAGAGAAGGAAGGTATGAAAAGGTATTGGGGTGGGATGTCATAACTAATGAGCAACACCTGTGGCTCATGTATGAGTACATCTCGCTACAAAACACACAAGCACTGTAGCGTCAGTGAGAAAGAAAGCTTGTGTAGTCTTCCTACACCAAATTATGAACAAAATTATTTCTCAGAAACGAGGCTGAAATAATTCAAACTGATGGCCATAACATAAACCAACATGATCAACACATCTTCTACACAAGTACTGTTTTTCCATGTTCATTAAAATTGCAGAATGCGGAAAAACACAAACAGCCACCTAACTTCGCAACGCTGTTGACTGTTTGCTAAATCCCTCTCCTGAAAGGCAATTGTGACTTCTGAAGAGCTTGAGGGCTGATGTGTTTTTCTGCCATTTCAAAATCAAAAATACAAGAACAAAAGATGTAGTAAGGAATGGGTTGAGCAGTTTGTTTATCTGCACTAATGTAAGCTGCAACTGTTAGTATGTTCTGCTACCTACTTTACCCATGGTAGTAATCTAGCATTGCTCCCAAGGGCACAGAGCATTATTAACCAAATACAGATTACTTTCAATGGTTACTGGTTATGTTAAAAAAGCCCTGTTCATTATTAGCAAGAGCAGTGTATTCAGTTTTTTAGCATACAGTATCTTCTCACTTTGTGAAAGCTTGTCCTGGATGCTATCAGTTAGTTAACGTTAGCAGCTCCTGCTCTTTATCAGATTTAGGAAGTTACTTGAGCAGCCCCAACCAACATTAGCTGAGATAGCACTACATTTGTCAAACACATCAGATAGCCGTCATCCTGAAAGACCTTTTCTCATGTAACACTGAGTAAAATACACTTTTTGAAAATCTGAACAAGTATCCTATTTGACCAAATAGGGATATTTTAAAACTGTGATCTTACAATTATTTCTTCTAGACTAACTAGCTCTACACTGCAAAGAACAATTCAGTTTCTTCATCTCTGTGTCTTCTGCATAGATCATTACTGTGAGGATGCTGATATTTTGCCTGGGACATACAGCCTTAGATTTGGTCTTTTAGCATGATTGCATGTATGTAGCCAGCCATACAGCTATAGCTAACTACAATTAGTTTGCTATAGCTGGAAAAAATCTGCCAGTCACCATTTCAGCTACTTAAGTCAACAGCCATCTGTTGAAATGACAGGCTGTCTACTTCTGTCTAAAATTAATTATCCATTGTTTCAAAAATTACAAAGATCCTGCCCTTGTTATTGTGAACTGGATAACTTTAACAGGCGTAGCTACAGAAGGCTAACGGAGATGAGCTTTACCAAGCAGTGAATTCCACCTCTACCACCTCTAACATAAATTACTCACATGCATGCGGGCTGGTTTTGGCTTCTTTACAAAATGTTCACATGTGCATTGTATTACATTCAAAGAGCTCAGAGAAGCACTGTGTTATGTCCTTTACTGCTGTAAAATACTTCAGGGCTGCAGTCGTAATATGTTTTCTCAGCATAAAGAGAGTCAGAGGGAGAATCATTACGCGAAAGGTCAGTGAACAGTACGTAGAAAAGCTGTGTGTCAAAACACTGATCAGGAAACAGAAAAAGACAAACCTGGCACTGCTTCCTGGCTGATTACACATGGTTTTAACAGCGAGCAACTGCCACACGCATGCAGGCACACACACAGAGGCTAATTCTCACATGCTGTGATTTTGACTCTGCGTCACAGTTGTTTTCCCAAAAGACCCGTCATAAGAATATAATCATCTACCACGAGAAATACTATTGTGAAGGAGGTTTAGGGAGTTTATCTGTGAATTAATTCAGCTTGTTAAATCTCTCCTGTTGGAATAGACAGGCATCACAAGGGGAATGTCAAACATAATAATCCCTGCACATTGTGCCTGCCACTCACTGTGATTAATAAAAGATTGTTTGTCTAATCGGGCTTGGATCAAGAATTCTAATACCTCCACATGATCAGACTGCTTTCATTGGGAGAGACTGTTGTTACGTAGCTGCTGGTGGAACTAATGCGAACAGAGCAGAGCTAAAAGGAGAGTGAATATTGGACTCCATCATCAGGTGGCCAGAAACATGACTCATATCAATCAATATCAATATAAAATCAAAAGGAGAATGTGTTACATTGGACACAATAAGTTTGAGATTAATCAAAATAATGGAGAATATCAAATTAATTGTTGCAGATTTTATGGTAACTTATCATTTTTCTTTACACCCAGGACTTTGTCATCTACCTACTTGCTGCGCCAAACATTGCATTTGGTCGGCAAACTGCACATGAAGACGGGTCAAAGCCTGACATCATTCTCTTTGCCGCTGACATACTTCCGAGACATTGCTTTTTCCACCGCCATGGCGTTGGCAGCCCCACTATGCTCAGTCCTTGTCAGAACGCCGTGGTGACGAGGAATGGCGAAGTACTGAGAAAACAAGTGCAGCTAACTCCTGGTGATGTCATCGGGTTGGGACAGCACTACCTGTTTCTTTTCAAGGATCCCTTTGCTTTAACACACAAGGTAAGAGCAGCAAACAAGAGAGACAGAAAGGTGAGGGCAGATTGTATACGTGCAAAGTATGCAAAATCTTCCTTTTTACAAAGTCCTAACGTGAGAACATGTAAACTTTCCTATAAATCCTGATTCTTTCTTTGAAATGAAGGAGGTGAACGATGCTGCTCCTGAAACCAGCGTGACTGCTGTCCCCTGGATGCTGGGTCACACCACTTCTGCCACTACAACAAGCCATACTAGAGAAATGATCCTCTGCAACACCTGCATCACAGCCTGCACTGACCTCGAGAGCTCAAGCAGCAAACAGTCGTCAAACAGAGGCCTTCCATTTTTTAAATCACCTGAAGGCCACAGCCTAACTCTGGAGTATGACAGCGAGGACGAGGATCGCATTGTCAAGGAGATAGTTGCTATGGGAAGGACCGGCGTCACAGATAGACCGCCACTGACTGTTGCATTTTTGCTGTGTCTGTGCGTTCGGTATTCAGCCACATGTCTTCATACCTCACACCTGCGCAGGCTGCTTTTGCTTATTGCAAGTGGAGTTCAGAGTGCCATGTGGGTGAGTTGTAGAGGAGGAAGATGTTATAGAAAATCTATATCTATCTATATCTATTGGCATTGTTTCTATGGTGCCACCATGTAATTTTAACACATCAAAGGTTTAATGTTTGGGATTATGTATCTGCAGAAATCGAATATAATATAATAAATATGTTTTCTTTATTGTATAATCACCTTGAAATAAGAATAGTGTTTACGTTACCTCAGAATGAGCCATTTATATCTACACAGGGAGGAGGTCCTCGCCCACTGAGATTGCCATGTTTCTACAGTAGCTCAGAACAGACAAACCAGTGACTTGCTCTAGGTGGGGCCATTTGCATTTAGACGTCGGCGACCATAGTTCATAGCTAGGGGTTTAACAGTACACACGATTCATGGTTCGGTTCAATACCATACGTTTTGGGTACAGCAAAAACGAAGAAATGGCAGAGAAATGTCCTTGATTTTTGAAATTTTAAATGTATAAAAACTAACATAAGTTTATACAGAGAAGAAATTACAGTCTGGATGAAGTGGGCTTGTTAAAGTCTGGGTAAGCAAAACCAGTGATTTCTTACCAAACACATTATAAGTGTTAGAAAATACTTGCTGAAAATGTGAAAAGACTGAACTGTAGAGTTAGACTGTTCAACTGTTTTTCAGAATTTCTGAGCCCTACTGTGTAAAAACTACATTACTATTTAAATTAGAGCGCTTAGTATTAGCGTTGTTTCATTCACCCACGGTGAGTTTGCTACGCCCCTCTTTCAGTCAAATACATGCAAAAAACATCCCTGTTAAATGTTATAGTCATATAAACACAAGCTAAACAGCAGTTACTAAGGTACCGTATAGTCCTCTGGTCAAATTGGTTACCCTGCTCACTGCTGTGGATGTATGCTTTGTGCTAATGTTGGCTGCTGAACGAGAGGCTATAGCCTCGCAGCAGCTCTCGTTCTGTGGTTCAGGGGTTTGTGCTGTGCAACCATGTGTGTGCTGCTGGCTTGGCTGTAAAGAGAGTTTGTCGCAGTGCAGTGGCTCATGCTTCAACTGCGGTCGTGTATGTAACTGTGCCACTGGGTTAACTGCTGAAGAGAGTGTGTAGCTGCGCAGCGGCTCGTTCTTTGGCTCAGTGTGTTTTTATCCAACATTCTGTCTCACCATCATCCTCATAATTCACAGCAAAACCAAAGCGGCACCAAACACCAGACCTGTAGGTTATCACAGGATCTTCAAAGTCTGGTTTAGTAATGCCATTACTAACTATCTTCAAATGAGCCAGCTTAGCGTAGCGTACCTCCCAGTGCATCTCACTCATAGATTTTAATAATAGGTCTCACTGGAGAAGAATGTTTTGGTTTGGGGGTGGGAGGGACAGACACCATGTTCCCTGTTCTGTTGTGTGGGCTGCCTTGTTGAAAGCAGTGGCACTGAAAACATTATATTAAACACAGTTTAAGCTGTATATTTTATTTTCAAAGTGTAACAGAATAGCTCAATGTATCATGTCATGCGTAATGCATACCAAACCAAAAGCCTCGTACCAAACAGTTTGATACGAATACGTGTATTGTTACACCTCTATTAGCAGCCCCTCTGCATTGGGAGTATGGGAAAAACAAAAGCAGGATGTCAGTGAGGGACCCCAGCTCAATTTCGACCCAAGGCCCTTGAGCGGATTTGATCTAGCCCTGTTAATTTGAAACACTTTTTAAACTCCATTTGAGTCTTACTGCAGCCAGAGCACTTTGGTTTGTTACTGTAATATTACCAGTACCATGTGATGCACTCATTGCAAAGCCTTCTTTTGTCGTCACACAGGAGCACACTCAGGACTTAGCTGCAGTTCAACCTGAAGTGTAAGCACACCTTCATGTTTTTCTTCAGCAGTCACCTATATTACAGTTCACAGACCACATTGCTGACCTCTTATTCTGTATTGCAGTCTCAGTGGTGACAGCTCAAACTCGGAAGACCTCCAGGTTCTCAGCCATCATGAGGTGATCTCAGGACTTCGCCCCCTGGTGGTGTGGATGTCCAACAGTCTGGAGCTGCTGCAGTTCATCCAGTGCCAGCTGCCTCTTATTCTGGAGTGGAGAACCCGAAAATAGCAGGGGCAGGTAGATGAAGAAAGAAGGGAAGATGACGATAACAAGGAGGTGGAGAACTTGTGTTAGTCCCCTGTTTTTGATACAATGATCATGCGACCATATGAAAAATTAAAGCTGCACTACGTACAACTTTTAAGTGAAATGTTTTCTGTCTTATCAGCTGAAATCATGACCATGACAACACAGATTTGCTTTTTTTTTGCTTAAAGTAGTAACATTTATAGAGATATGTGTATCTGTGTGTGTGATTTTCAGCCCTATTGGAGCTACGTCTGTCCTGTGTCCGTTCAGCCAGTGAGGAGACAATGGCTGTCCTGGAGGAGGTTATCTTGCTCGCCTTTCAGCAGTGTGTGTACTACATCACTAAGGTGAGAGGATGACTGAGCACATAGCTATAGCATACGCAGAATTTAAACAGACATAACATACCGTATGTACTTAAATAGCGCTCCAGTGTCTTCCATGGGAAACTAAATGTCTACCTTCCCTTAATCAACAAGAACCTTTTCTTGGCTAAAGAAGAGTGGGAGCAGGTCTGTACAGGCGTTCCATCTGTTCCTCTCTCGGATGATTATGATGTGTTGTTAAAGAAAAGTTAAATAATCAGAGAAGGGGTGAGAATAAAGAGCCCAGTTAGCCTCTCTGACAGCTTACTAATTGAGCGACCAGTCACACTGCCAGACCACACTGGGGGCATTATGACATGGGAGAGAGACAGGACACCAGAGGCCTTTGTGTGTGTGTGTGTGTGTGTGTGTGTGTGTGTGTGTTTTGGGGGAGGATGAAGGAATTAAACCAGGGATCTCCAAGCACTGCCAAGTAAACTTTACATTGCAACCTACAATATTTCAGCACAAGATATGTTTAACCTTCAAAATGTGTTGCCCAAACCAGGAACCATTTCTCTGCATGTAAAACCTGTCCAAGGCAAGATCTTAAAGTTACACTAATCAATACTCATATAACCTGTAATGATGGATTATGCTTACCGTGGGAGAGGTCACTCCTATGGTTAGAGAAAATTCACTTGACCCTGCAGTTCTCTCCAGCTCTGCAGAGCGTTTTTAGCCACGTTACTGGTTTGATTCAGTCTCACTGCTCTCACCATCCTCTTTTCCAGATGTAGGCAGCTGTTTTTAGCCAAAAAATCCCTGATATACCTAGTGTACACCACCCACCCAGCACCAGACAGCAGACAAACAAAGTTAGTTAGTGGAGTTAGTGGAGACCAAAATAAAACTACAATCCCATCTCCCAAAAAGTTGGGAGGCTGTGTTAAACATGAACAAAATCAGACTGCTATGATGTACATAATTTTTTACCTATATTTAATTGAATATAGTACAAAGACAAGAGATTTAGTGTTTAAACTAATAAACTTAATCATTAAAAAAAAAATACATA
>JAPZEB010000014.1:27199014-27215380 GCA_029783705.1 Chaetodon striatus | reverse complement strand
CGGATAAGGTCAATTTGACCTTGACCTTTGAGCTTTGACCATCAAGATCTTATCAGTTCATCAATGAGTCCAAGTGGACATTCGTGCCAAATCTTAAGAAATTCCCTCAAGGTGTTCTTGAGATATCATTATCACAAGAATGAGATGGACAAACGCAAGGACAGATAATCCAAAAACATTGATGCCTCTGGCCATGGCTTAGAGGCATAAAAAGAACTGTTTACTACAAAGCTAAAACTATCAAAGGCTATAAGCTTCAAAACTGCATGCAGAATTGTTTATAATTATTTTAATAGATAACATACATATCCTAAAATATCAAAAAAGAATCACAGGAGAGTAGCAGATGTATTTACTTATTCTGATCCTTATTAACAATTTTCCAACAAGAAGGCACACCAAAAGGAATAACAGTGAGACTCAAAATACCCATACCCTTTTTACATATCATATTCTATTAGGTAACCCTTTCCCTACTTAGTTAAAACTATACATAACAAAAACAAAACTGATACAAAAAAATGCCAAAACAATTAATACATAATAACACTGGTTAACGTATGGTTAGGTTTAGACACAAAAAACACTTGGTCATGGTTAGGAAAAGATTCTGTTTTGGCTTAAAATACCTGCTTCTGCGGCACAAACACAGTGAGGGGTTGCAACAACAAACATAGCAATGCAGAGTCCTGCACCAGGGCAGGTACCCGTGGGTAGGGTTAGGGTAAGCTGTGTAATGGGTAAAAATTTGTGTATAAATAACAATTTTTGGGTACAGGCATGGGTAAAAATAAACAACAGACTGGCAGACAAGAACAAAAATTGTATTTTTATTTTTCAGAAGAATACAAATGAAAAAGATGTGCAATAGATGTGTAATATTTTGACATCTAATCCACTATTATCAAGCAGCAGTTCGTTTTATTTTGAAAGTCAATTACACAGGTCGAACCTTTGACCCCATCGTCACATTTGTCACAGACATGGAGGACTCCAGCAAGTTAACTTTGCCAGTTCAAGACAATCAAGGATCCTTTTGAGGCTTTATGGCGGTGGAAGGAGCATGCTATAATGTTTCCTAACCTGGCAGTGGTTGTCTAAAATGTTTTCACCATCCTGGCATCCAGCACAGCCAGTGAAAGAGACATTTGTAATTGAAGAACAGTTTAATGTGAGTGACTATAGCCTGTGTGTGTTAAATCACTGATGCAGGTCAGGTAGCAGGACTTTTATCAACAGGTGCAGGTGGGTGCGGCTTTGACTCAGACGTAATGACGAGTAACGGGTCAGTTCTGGTACTGAGCTTTATGGGTATGTGCGGGTGCAGGTTTTCAAAAATTGACCCATGCAGGACTCTGCAGCAATAGCTGCTAAATCACAACCATTTTTGTTGTTTATTGATTTCTAACAGTGGTCTGCAGCTTGGCAGGTGTCTCACCAAGGTGCCCCGCAATTCATCATCTGCTCAACCTCCCAGTGACAAAGTCAACTTATGTACTACCTCACTTTAGAGACATAGACAGTGTTGCTCTTGAACTAATGCAACAGAGTAACTTTGGAGATCAGTCAGGAACAATTCATCTGCTACCAACCCTAGTCTTAACCTTAAACAAGTCCGACCACATACACACGCATGCATGCACGCACGCACGCATGCACGCACGCACGCACGCAGGCACGCACACACACACACACACACACACACACACACACACACACACACACAGAAGCCAACTATAACAATCAGTACGTTTACATGCACAGTAAGTCAAGATACTGTTATAGCTTGTGCTTGTATACTAGGACAAGGACAGTAGTCCATTTAAGTTGGACTACTGTTCTCGTCCCAGTATAGCACAGGAGGGGAATCCATTCATTGACCAAAGTATGTCCGACTCCGCTACAGAAGTTGGGGATATGCCCCCTGTCAGCTTGTTAGTATTATCACAGACCAAACAATCGCGCATCATCCAGCTGTTCCGCCAATTTTTTAATTACGTCGCAATTCCGTGTTTTCCTTCCATCCATGCATTTTTAAAATATTTGTCAGGTGACACAGCATGAATTGTGTCTCCTTGTCCATCTAAAACTACATGCCTCTGGATGTAGATTTTGCCATGGTGTTACAGGCTTCTTCTTCCGTTACACATTTATTGCTATTTGACTTCCGGGTCAAAGCCCATGGTGAAAACTGTGCAGCATGTGCAGAGCTGCTAGGCCAGTTTGGGTCAGATTGACTGTATACATGCAGGAGTAATTTGACTCCAAATAACATTATCTGGGTGTGGTTGTCCGACTTTGAGAAATTTAATTTAGTGCGATTTCAGTCGGACTAACATGATTACATGTATTTTAAATGTCCTGTTTTAGTCGGACTAACACAATGAATCAATTTTCTCTAATGTCATGTAAACCTACTGAGTGTGCGTAACAGAGTTCTTATTGCAGCCTAAGGCCATTAAGTCATGTCTGCAGCTCTCAGTGCAGAGGAACTGGGAGTTAAATTGGCCATGTACTGATTAGTGTTGAAAGAGAACAAACAGTGGTTCATGTGCTCTGCTGGGTGGCACACAGGTCCAAACAGTGTTCTGAAGACTTGTAATGATGACAAATGTATGTTTGTGAGTGGAGGTAAGAGTGAGCTGCACACCACCATTTCCTCTACCATTAACCTGCCATTAAGACAGTGTGCTACTGGTACCAGGGAATAGTTTGTGAAAAGAAGTGTTTGAAACAGACTATTTTTCTTTACAGTTTTTTCTTTACATTTTGTACATTTGTACACTTGTATGTCAATAGCTTAACTGCATTCAGTATGTCACTAATTCATTGGTAATAGCTCAGGTGTTATGTATACATTATGTAACGTATCTAGGGCATCTAACTGAAGCTAAATTACAGTCCCCATCATCGGTTAGACTTCTAAATTTAGATCAAAACAATTAAGCAAAAACAAACAAACATACTTAATAAGACAGATTTCAGATAGAAGCAACAGCACAAACAATACACAATGTGTTCATGTATATAAATGTATTTATGTGAATGAACTGTACATGACTATGTATGCATTAACATTATTATAAATGATAATTCTAAAATAATGTACCATTCTTCATATGCAAGTGCATCTCAAAGTGCTTTATGAATTACAAAGGAAAATACCTGATAATTTAAACAACAGTTAAAATAATTAATAAAGATATATGAAAAATTGGCAAACTATATATAATAAAATCATGATAAAACTGTTTATTTATGTACACTGTAAACACCAATCCATCCATGACACAAAATTTGAATGTAAAGTCTGCACAAATGCCTCGGATTATCAAAATGACATAAAAACTTTATGTTCCCTTGACCCAAAAACTCATCCATTGCTAGCTCGATATACATTTTTTAATATTTAGTCCACAATGTTTGAGTTTCGACTTAATGTTACTAAAATTTATAAAGCCGATTTTACCTAATTAGTTTAAGGCCAATAAAAAACACTGTCATTGTGCATTTTGCATGCATGTTGGGGCTAAATGGGTGGAGTTTCCCAACATACCATGAGACAATATGTTTAAGGCCATAAGCTGAAAAAACGGTTTTGAATTGTGTTCTAAATCACTCATATTACCCATTACACAGTGATTAATGTTTATGTGTTTCACAATGGTTCTGATGGGTTACAGTTAATATTGTGGTAAAAGACAATTTGCACCACAAGTTAAGTCGTATGCACAGTTAGTGACCACCAACATAAACTTAAGCTCTGGTGGAGTAAAGATCACTTCTTGGCTCACAATTAATTTCTCTGCCTTGTTCTAACACTCAAGCAACCTGAACACACCACAGTAAGTTAAGAAAATTCAAAAATTGTTGAAAATTGTGTACTCAATGTCTTTATGTTCATATTATGTAGAATTAAATGCTCAAACAACATGTTAAACTGGCACAGTACTACTGTACTAAACTAAAGGTTTTAAGTGCAAGCTGATTCCAAAAGAATTTCAAGTTGAGTGAGCAAATTGGGGCATTAAAGTGTGCATAAACCAGCAACATCAATCATATTACCGCCATTACCATCATTTTACAGTAGCTATAGTTCTCTAAGACTGACCAAGAGTGTACATAAAAGAGAAATCCCAGTCTTTAAATAAAATTAAAAGGCTAAAAGAAAGTCATTTGAAAGCCTCAAGCCATGATTGAAGTTGCTGATTCAGATTCAGAGGACGCAGAGAATTTCACAGTTTGGATCCATAACTACAGAAAGCAACTTCACTGTACGTCTTTGTCTTGTTTTTTAATTAATTAATTTATTTATTTTAGTATGGTGGGTGGCAGAGAGAGTTTTGGAGACGTATCTTTGCATCACCCAAAGGCCAAGTCCATAAACACTAGGGCTGCCCCCAACCAAGAATTTTCCTAGCCGACAAACAGTTGTCATGTAGGGCCATTAGCAGACTGGTCACCCACATGTTTACGATATTAATTATTAAATTATGTATTTTGGGTGGGGCAACACAATGGTTTGAGTTCAAGGTCTGAAAAACAATAGCATAAGTCACATTGTTAACACTGTGCTACATTACAGAGAAATACAAAACCGCACAAATTAACCTTAATTAATATAGGCTTATATTTTGTCTACAAGTGCAACTCACACACTGAGCGAGCCGCCTGTTCATTATGCTGTCGGCAAAGCAGTATTGATTGTGCTAAGTGGCTAATATATACTCTTATATTCTATTATACTCTTACTCTTTCCTATATATAAACATGTACAATATACACTTAATCACTATATGCTAATAGTGATCAATTGCTGCACACAACATTATTCTTACACTAATGTAGAGTGTATAACTGTGGTGCCATCATTGTATACAGTGTACATTTATAGAATATTAGAGTCAGAATATATAATTTATAGAATAATCTCAGACCTTTGTTTGTGTACTATTTATTGCTTCAACTGTATTTTCCAAACTACTACCCCCAAACCACAACTCCATTATTTACAGTAATTATCTCAACATAATAGTTTTTTTTAATCATCACATTTAGTTATCTCATTATCTCAAAATAACAGATGATGTTACTCTGAGGTGATTATTCCATTTCAACATTATCTCAAGAAAACAATCATTGTTTGCTTAAGATAAATGTCTCATTATGTTTCTTTATCTATCTATCAACTATAGGCTACGTCATGGGGTATCCAAACTGGTTTCATCCTGGATGCATTGTGGTAAGCCTGGGAAAATGGGAGATTTTACATATGTACATATATGTATATATATATATAATACCATCCATCTTCTTTTAGTTAAGAGACTATCGCAACACCCAGTTACATGATCTACATATCACACCCAGGCGTGCCGGAGATAGACTTTCTCTTGATTAGGCCTGAAAGTTTAAAAGTCCACCCTCAAACGGGGTTAACATCAAATAAATGTTGTCACATTTCTGTGTCGACTTAGGTGACGTTATAGTGGCATGCTTGAAAGCCTCTGCTGCGAGTGCCAGGTATAGCAGATACTTCATTGATTTATACTGCATTTAAAACAGAGAGAAAATAGAGTGGCAAATACCTGTTCCACTGCAGAAACTCAAGCCCTGCTTGCTCTGTGGAGTGAGAAGACCGTTCAAGACAACCTGGCTGGCACGACCAGAAATGAAAAGGTGTATCGAGACATTGCCTGTAAATTGGAGGAAATGGGGATCCAGCTTACCTATGTGCAGTGCTAGGAGAAAGTTAAAAAACTTGGCCAGCAGTACAAAAGTATCACTGACCACAGCAACACCAGCGGGGCAGACAAAAAGATGTTCGGGTGGTTTGACCTACAAGGCAGCGATATCCTGACTTTTATTTTCTAGTATGGATTAAGTTCCACATATGCTGGAGCCTACATTTCCCATAATGCGGCTTGACATTGTACTGAAATCATATTTTAAGATTTAATATAACAAATAAATTGATTGATTTACTGATAGCATATATTTATGTTTGACACACTCTGCCTAGTAAATACCCACATCTTTACAATTCCATGCCTCCAGTTTGTACCTCAATCTTCCTCATACAGTAAATCTTTAATCTTCAAATCCAGACTGAGATTACCCTGATGACATCATTATAAAATATTATGCAACTGTTTTCACAGTTATCTGATTTTTATGTGTTAAGTTGGTGGACTTCTTCTTTAAGACATACCATTATGACACAGTGATGCTGTCTTCTGTCTTTGGTGTAACAGTCCAAGCTGAGTGGACGACTTTCAAGTGAGACACTGCCGACTCCAGTGCTTAAAACAAAGAAGTGAAACCAGTGTGTGCTCCAAAGACAACAGTAATGTGCATGTCAGCAGGGCTGCAGCCCATGGCAAACTTTTTACCATACACTATACACACACTCTAAGGCTAACAGATACTGCACACACAAGTGCTGATGCATCAGGTCAAGGGCCCACCGGCCTTGCAAGGTACTATAGAGGAAACAGAGGCATGTAGAGGATGCTCAGGCCAGCCAGATGTAAAGTGGATGGGAATAAGTGGCTATTACTCATTTGGATTCACTGATTCATTATCCTGAGAAATCATAAAGAACAGCTACTGCTGGGCAAATTACATGATTACTATTGTGGTAATACTGCAGTAACAAGAAATACTGTGCAGACTATGATAGAGAAATGTCCAGAAATGTTCACATATCATGCTGTAGACTTAAGCCCGAAGCTATTCTGTAAGACTGAATTCTATTTGTTATTTTTCCCGCATCCCTTGTTTACTAGTGCCCTTATGGCTGGAACAGAGTTACAAGGGGCAGTGATTTAAATGTTCCCCTGGGAAATGGGACCCATCAGGACCCTGAAATGCATCAGTGTTGTCATTGATGGCATTTATATGGTGGAGATAAAAAAAAAAAAGCACAGATGCTGATGATTTGTTCAAAACTGAAATTTCACCCTATCAATCAGTCAAACAATTCATCAAATAAAAAAGAACACTGTTTCATTACCAGGCCACTAGCAGTGCTTTGTAGGCTAATGTTATCAACTCATGCTCCTATATACCATGCATGAACGAAGAGATGCGGATACATCATTGGAGGCGGGACCCTGTTTATTCCTATGAAAGTTGCTTAGTGGCACATGAAGCTATAAAAGCTGAATTTCTGCAGTATGAAGATACCCAGATCTTCCACATTGTGGGGCCAATAGAGCAAGCACACGAGACTTTTGGTGGCTGAGCAGCTGACTTTTGCGCTCTGCTTACTTAAATGGGGATGAAAATGATTGAATCGTGCGGCTCTTCTAGACTTTTGAAATGTTATTGGACTGAATGGATTCAATCCTGATAGTGAAACATATCATTACACAGCTGATGTGATGCTCAAAAAAATTATCCACTGATTTGCATACATTTGTTTTCCAATGCAAGTCTATGAGAAAAAAGTCTTTTAGGGCACAATGCATCACGTGATAACGTGATGGTCTCAGATGTTGTAATTCCACTGTTCAGCCACTATGTAAAATTGGCTTCAAAATCTGGCACTGTTCCAGGGGGCTTGTTCCCTACCCTACCAGCCTGCACTGATGTTAGATGAGTGTTGAAAAGTGCAGCAACTTTGCTGCTGGACTGTAGTTTTGGCCGTCATATGCCATCAAAGGAGGGAATGTGAGACTGACATTCACAGATAAGCAATAAAAATGTAACAATAGCTAGCTAGCTAGTTGGCTACCAAGACACTGGCATACTACTGGTGTTTTTTGTTTTTTTTTGTCATGCTTGTTATAAAAAAAAGACCATAATACATTTAAAAATAACATTAACCTAAGATAATGTCATGACTATTGTAATTGCAAAATCTTTATTAATAAAGGAAATACATTTGTGGGTTTTTTTTGTTGCTTGTATAGCCATCTTGCAGATTTAAAGTTTGCCTCTGAAAAACTTCTATTTGGAGGGCTGTGTAGCTTAACACTTCACCCTACCCCTCTATCACAACAAAAAATTGGACACCTTACCCCTAGACATGAAAAAACAAAGTGGGGGCCTAAGGCCTAAGGGCAAAAGGTGTACTGGGGATGAGCCTTAAAATACTGCAAACATTAATTTCGTACAATAGAATACATGGACCCAGACAATACAGCCCATTCACATTCCCAAAAATAAACACTTAATCAATGAAATATCACTATTTTATATCACTTCCATTATTATCATCACCGTTATCATCATCACCATCGTCAGTTTTATCATCTCTTTTTTCTTTTCTTTTTTTTTCAAATAAATTATTGGAAAACCCTCTCCACATTCACCTTGAACGTTGAGTGTATGAGCCTTCCTTTGTTCAGCGTCCCATCTGGTGAGTCAACAGTGAAGCCTGGAGTTGTCCCAGAAACCACTTACTGGTGTGTGTGAAAAGGATCCACATCAAGACATTAATCCCCAAAACAATAATCCAATAGATAATGCATGATGGAGACCATTTGAAGCAATGGAAAACAGGAGAGAGAGCAAGGGGGCCCGGCAGAAGAGATTCATTCCTCCGGCAGCTAAGGAGATATCACTCACCGATTCATGGGTGCACTCAAGTGTACTATTTGCTTTGCAATTAGGCCATATCCAAATGGAAGATAGGGAGGTTTTAAAAGTATTACCATGCTAGTTAAAAGAGTACAGGATTTTCTGCCTCACCATCCAATTTAAATAGAGTCCATCTGAACGATTAGCTGCTCAAACAAGCTGCCCTAGCAGAGCACACACAGATAATAAATAGTTATGGCCAAATGTTGCAAACATCCGAAAGAATTAAGGTGCTATTAGGGCACAAGTGACATTTAAGGAATAATATAAAAGCATATCTCCTGAGGCAAGGTGGGTGGCAACTGGTAAAAAAGATCTTGTTGAATTTTCCAATGTGATAACATCATAAAAGTCAGTCTTTTTAATGAGCTGCCCTAAAAAGGAACCTATCACCGTTTACATACTCTGTGATTTTAATATTCAGTCTTTACATTTTCCCTTTGAATCTTGGGTAGGCAGTTTAATCTTGCCGTGATTGGGCAAAAATCCCATGACACACTTTCAGCATATTGCAATTCAAGTGGTCTGAGAGAGCACTAGACTTCTGCACCTTCACTTGGCTCTGTTTCCAGGCTTTAGAAAATCTGGCCCATTATGGAAACCTTTGGCCAATCACAGATCATTTTCAGCAGCTGTCAATCATGTCAATCACTTCTCACAAACTGCGGTCAAACTGTCAGAACTAGGCAGCACTGATCAAATATGAATCAAGATTCTGTTGCACTCCCTATTAAATTATTATATCACCTCAATGTTTTCAGAAACATAATTTTGTGTACTGTATAGCTATAAAATGAAAAAGTGTGTGACCTGGCTGCCGTGTTAAAAACAGTTAGGAGAAAACCAAGTAACTCCCTCTAGCTGGAGCAAACTTTCATGCTCAAATTTTTAGGGCACAGTCACACATGACAGGGAAAGCTAGCCTGCTAGCTAATGTTAGTTAGCTTGCTAATGAATACCACAAAATATGATTTTCATATTATGATAATATGAAAACTTTCTATTGCCTTGTGTTGCATGTCTCACTACCAACTCACTGCAGCATGGCAGCCTCTCTCACGTGGGGCAGTTTGTATTTTTCATGGCCAACATAAAAAAATATCAGCTGGTAAGACAAGGCCACAATCACTGTCCCTACCCTGCCACCCCCACTTAGCAGTTTTGTGCACTGTGATGCCTCCATTAAGCCCATAATACACAGCAGACCAGGGATCTGCAAAAACTAGTGCTCCTTCCCTGATTTATCATGTTGTAAAGATTTCTAATAGTGTGTCAATACACTGTGCTGATTTAATTAAACTTTATTTAGGACTGTACACCATATGAGCCCAACTCAAACTAAAATGAAAAAACTAGACTCGTTTTGGACACAGGGACCCTCTAGCCCACAAAAGAAAAACCAAACATTGGCACTAAATAGGGTCATTCACACATTGGTGACCATAGTTAGAGGCCCAACTGTAATGAGCAGCGATGGATTCCACTGACTTGTAACAGGAAACTGCTTTATTTGAAGTTTTTACCAGTTTTAATCACTTGGTGCTTTTCTTTTGGAAAGGAAGAGAACTCTGAGGATAATTGAGCTCATGGTAAAAAGCACCTGAACGTCTGAATCAGAAAAAGTAGAGCACACCTTCACTAATGAGAGAAAAGAGAAGAGCACATAACAGCATCATTTTACTAGTGCAGTGACAATGATATGATCCCTCACCAGCTTTTCATGGTGAATCTTTTTCCTCAAGCTGAAGGTACGTACAAGACATACAGATGTCATTACCAACAAATCATTGATATGGCCATGGACTGTATAAATAATGGATGTAGCTACCATGACGTCACCCATTGGTTTGTGAACTCCTTTTTTTAAGCCTCGAGTTCGGTTTTTAGGCCATAGCCATCTAGATATTTTGGAGCCAGAAGTAACCATATTTTGGCAAGAGGGTGGAGCTGTGGAGGAGCCAGGGGTGGATCTGACTGAGAAGTCGAGGATACTACCGGCAGAAAGCCTGTCACTCAAACAGCCCTGCCCTAAATATGCGTAACTTTAGGCCTTAATTGAATGTAAACGGCTGAGTTTTTAAAAATTCACCCCCTCTACTGTTGTCCTGAAATTAGCTATAGGGACCAAAGCAGTTTTTTGTACCAGGCTGTAAACATGTTTATTTTTTCCGTAAAGTTGGGCATTTTAACATGTAGGGCTATGGGAATTACTCTGTTTTGGAGTCAGCCTTAAGTGGCCATGAAATTAACTGTACTTCCACACTGGTTTAATTTCTCAGCCTAATAGGTTGCTGCTTGCATACAACCCTGTATGAAAAAAAAACAACTATCCCTTAAAGTTAGGCTCATTAGGATATGCCCTGTCACTTGGCTTTAGTCATACGTGAGGCACAAGTCAACAGATTGTAAGTTTTCATCATGTTGGGTTGGTGTTTTTTCAAAGAAAGCTATCTCTCTGACTTCATCAGGTCAGTGTTAGATTTCAGCACATATAGTTTTGTATATCAGGACAATTTTAATTGCAACTTGTGGAAAAAAGTATCACAAAAGTCCACGTTCCACGGTCATCACGGACACATCACATCATAAATCTAATTCTGCCTCTCTGTACACACAAAGTCAGTATCGTATTGTCTGAGCGGAGTCATGGAATGTCAGAGGAAATGGATTAAAAGTGTGGCTCAAGTCTTATCAGCCTGGCCCCCATATCATTGTTGTACAGTGACGCTTTTCTATTACCAGCACTGATGACAGCAGTTATACTTTAAAAACTGCTGTGTTAAAAAAATCATAATGTAAAACACACAGCCCTAATGTACAGATCTGTGTTGAGTTAAGTAACATGATCCATAAATGTAGAGGAGAATAAACCTAATCTTAGCTCAGCCAGGATCAAATTCAAGGATAGTGTTTACAATTTTTGTGTCATAAATTCATTGTATAAAGTCCTGCAAGGAAACAAATGTAATAATAGTTACTCAATGTCAAGACATTACAGTAAACAGTCTTGATAATGCAGTGTCTTGTTTTCACAGATCCCTTAAAATATTTGATTGGGAGGAGTGAAACACAATGTTAGTCCTTGATAGACATGGTATCTATAACACTGCTGACTGTTAAAGTGATGATGCTTTATTATCCAAACACAGCAGACTCTTATGTAAATCTTCATAATGACTTTATTCAAACATGCAGTGCATCTTCATACAGCGCTTCGCTTGATATCCTACAAAATGCACACACAACGGTTTGTGTGATATCCCACGAATTAGCGGGTTGATGTTATGTCCTTAATGTAAAGTTATGTGATTAACAAAAAGTTACAGAGGTTAATGCAAAGTTTCATGGTCACAGTTTGGTTAGCTTTAGGGAATGAAAAACACTTGGTTAATATTGGAGAACAAAAATACAAATTACAAATTACAAACACCGACTTTCACCCGAGAGAGTGGTGTTCAGTGTCCCGTAAGATTCTAAAGCCAAACGCTGTTCTTTTTTCCTAAACCTAACCATGTGCTTTTGTTGCCTCAATGTATGTGGATGTGGAAGGTCCATGATTTAAACGTCAATGTGTGATGAGGTTGGACTGAGAATGTGTTGCCTGTGGAACAAACAGTAACCCTTCAGACATGGTACCTAAACCCTGGGTCCATTTAGCATTTCCACTGCAAACAGTTTTCTTAAATGTGGGTGGTGGGTGGCTGTGGCTCAGAGGCAGAGCAGGTCATACATGGATCAGAAGATCGGCAGCCAGATGCCCAGCTCCTCCAGCCCGAATTTCAAAGCATCCTTGAGCGAGATACTGGACCCCAAGTTGCTCCCAATGTCTGTTCCATCAGTCTGTTAGTGCATTAAAAACTGAGGAGCAGGTGGCACCCTGTACAGTAGCCTCAGCCACCAAAGTGTGAATGGGTGACTTGCAGTGTAAAAAGCACTTTGAGTGTTGGAAGACTAGAAAGACGCTATACAAGTGCAGTCCATTTACCATTTACCATTTGCTGTCACTCATTGCTCCGTCCAGCACTCGTTGTATTTTCTCATCACCAGTGACACAGAGGGAAGTCTGCACCTTGTTTATCATCCACAGAACGGGGTTGCATACCAACGTTTTCAGAAAAAAAATAGAATCGGCTAGAGTGAGAGTCTCTCTCGACGGGATACTTAAAAATAGCAAGTTTGTGGATGAAGTCTTTCACAGGCAAGCAGGGTTTTAGTGTCACCGGAGCCCACAGGAATGACATTCCGCAATGCTTTTTTTTCTTCAGGTGAGAATTAGAATGTATGCAGTTCATACAATCTGGTCATAATGAATATATATTTTTAAACGCTTGAAGATTCACTCATTACTAAAAGTATATGTTATCCAAGACAGCCAATAAAAACTACTGGAATGGTCAAAGGCGTCATATTTAAAATTTAAGGTGTGTTGATGGATTCACATTGTCAACTTGTGTTCCACCTTAAAAGTTGCCATCAGTCGGTCCAGTAAATTAAATTACTTTTTTTTTTGGACTACAGCTGTAAGACATCATTTCATTTTTATCGTTGTTTACTAATGTATGAAAAACTTGCCACAGTATGAATAGAGGTTACATAAGCCTTAAAACCAGCCCCAACTCAGCCGTGAGCAAGAGTGACCATCCTATGTTGACCAATCAACAGACCGCAGTGTTCACAGCTCCACCTTTTGGTACAGATCTGTGTGCTAGGAACCCCAACAGAGAAGTGACCCAAAAAAGGACTGTAAGGAACAGTTATATTGGTACCATCCACAACGTTTTACACTGTAAATGAAAAAAAAAAAAAAAAGTACTGAACTGAACTGAAATGAACTGCTTTCAAAATGATTGGTGGAAACAGAGCAAAAGGGACCTAGATGATATTACTGCCCCAGTTCAGATGCAATTTGTATCTGTTTGTTCATATCTGAGTATTGTATCCGTATTCAGTTACAGCCTTAGTGTGTATGGATGTATGTGTAGAGTCATGTGTGACTAGGATAAATGCAGCTTGTGTTTTACAGTGTTGAATATCAGCTCTTATCATCCCCTGATAGAGACAAACAGACCTAAATGATCCAGTTATACACTTTCATACACTGCTGCTGGTGGTTTTATGACATGCTTGTGCTGTTGTTCCCATCCTGCACCACTGATTTTTACTGCCCGTGCAAACAGCAGGCCCCTTGTAAAAGTGCCTCAGTCCACAGCAATGTGTTGAGCAGGTTGTGTGTGTGTGTGTGTGTGTGTGTGTTTGGGTTCAATGATATGGTGATAATCAAAGATCAATAAGAGATAATGTTTGAGCATGCTACTCTTTCTACTGACATATGGAAGCCTTAACAAGCAGCTGTAAAATGTTTTACTCTGTTTATTTTACCGTTACCGTTGTTTATTTTACCACCACCTGCTTATGTAAGAGGGCCCATCCTTTGCTCTTCCACTGGTCAAGAGAACTGAATAATATGGACATACTGGCTGGTCTGTCAGGCTAGCCTGTCATTACTGCTTTTTCATCTCCACAGTCATCTGCATCTGATTAATCACACTTTATATCTTTTGAGTCTATGGGTTCCTTTTCGCATATCTTTTTGGTCTTTGAAAAAGACAAAAAAGGCTTTGCACGCACTATGTAGGCCCACTTCAGGGTTTGAGATGCTGTCAATTGCAAGATAAACACCTAATCAGAAAAAAAGCTAAATACAAGTGTTTGTGGTTGATAGGCTGCACACGCAACACCTTAAAATATAATATATAGATACTTTATTAAATGTGCAATGTGTAGTGCCTGCTCCAAACTAACGGGGGGCAGCATTTCACCTCTAACTAACAGCAAGACAAGAATAAGTAAGGTTTTACGCAAGTACAATAGATGGCTATTGTTTTGTATGTCCTTTCAATACAATTTGTTGTTGTCAAATTGAAAATGAAAAATCAATTATATAAAAAAAAGAATACACTAAATTTGACCAAACTGCTAAAACTCTAAAAGCTGTTCAAAAATAACACTGCTATTTTATAATCTTTACATGTGATGTTGTCTTGTAGTTTATGATTTAGCTTGCGTAGCTTAGTTTTGTTTTTGTAAAAAAAAAAAAAGGCACCATAAACCTTTTGGAATGTTTTTTAGTACAGTTTGTGTTGTCATTATTTGGACAGTCAGTGCTTTGTGTGTCTCTTAGCTTTGCCTAAAAACAATAGATTTTAGGTCTTGTTTTTCGGACCTTGGATTATCTGGCTCAGCAATGAACTGTAAGCCTGCAAGCTAGTTTAGCCTAGCTAGTTAGGCTTAGTTGTATACTGGCCTGAAGTGGCTGACCAAACTGAACCAGTATCATGGATTGTGGAACTTTGATTGGGACCCTGACTGGGACATATTCTTGGTCTTGCCTGGATCATGAGCATGGACATTAACCAAATGGTGCCTGCTGGCTAGCCTGGCTAGGTTGGCTTGCCTATGCCCCACGTGTTGACATGAGTAGTTACGGTGTTTTATTTCCTGTGGGTGGACACTCTCTGAGTAAACATGTATGCTACGTATTGCACAAAGCAAGCGTGATAGGACAAAAGAAGGTTTTTCCAATTATGGAAGAGAAAGGCAAGGAGATGAAAAACTGCCTGATCTTTATGTTAAGAGAGATCACAACCAATACTGAATTTGACTTCTTAGTCCTCTCATGTTGGACTAAGGGCAGACTGGATGCTATAGTGACTTACTATCGCCTCTCTAGGTACAAGACAGGATGCAACACAATATGTTGATGTCTTTGATATAACGTCAAAACTGTTCACAGTCTTCACATTCTGTTTGATACAGGCTGTTCTCATGCTCTGTTCATATGTTTTGGTAACATACCAAAATTCATACATATCCTACATCATGTAATGTGTATAACCCACAGATTTTGAAAGGTTGTAATGACATTACCAATGCTCTGATGGAAGTAAAGAAGGAGTCAGTCCCAAGCAGCAGCCGTAAGGAGGCAGGTTGGGTGGGTGGATGGGTCACAAAACACAGGAATATGGACTTTGCCCTGGAAATATTGTCAGGAGACCGGAGTTAAGAGCCATGTGAACTTTGAGTGAATTTTGATCATTTTAAGGTAAATCCTCACCATGTCTCTTACACTAAACCTAACTACAGTAACTTTACTTGCCTAGACCTACTCTCTATAACTTTACATTAAGTACATAACTTTACGTTATGTATGTAAAGTCATTCTTGGGATGCTAATTCGTATGATATCATATGAATCATTGTATGAGGATACACTGGTTGATAATGTAACTGTCCTCACCCTGCCTGCATTTTTTCAGCACAAACTCAAAAGGAAGTCTCACTTGTTATTTTGTCAATTAAACAAAAGCTTAAGCTGCTAGGAACCCAAAATATAAATACCTTTGTTCCCAGTGCCTTCCCAACTTTACACTTTACCTGTCCTTTACAGCCACCTGCACACTACTAAATTTATCATCCGTCTCACAGGATTGACCTTTCACGATTTTTCCCCGGCAGATTCGCTGTTGTGCCTAGGCCAGTTAAGAGTCACCAATTAAACTAACCTGCATGTCTTTGGACTGTGGGAGGAAGCCAGAGAATGCAGCAAAAACCCACGCTGACACAGGGAGAACATGCGAAGTCCACACAGAAGGGCCCCAGTTGGCCAAACCCAGAACCCTCTTGCTGTGAGTGAGAACAGTGCTAACCACTGCACCACTGTGACACCTAGTTCAAAATGAATTTTCTATTTTTGTAAATTAATCAGGGTTTTGGAACCAGG
>JAPZEB010000014.1:27163405-27177108 GCA_029783705.1 Chaetodon striatus | reverse complement strand
CAATTTCTTTGTGATCTGCAAATTGATTTTAAGTAGGGGGGAAAAAATCGATTTGAATCGTGAATCAGATTTGTTGTTAAAAAAATCGGATATTTTTTTTTTAGGCCATATCACCCAGCCCTACTAGCTATAACTGGTAAGAACCAGTCAAGAAATGATCATGGGTGTCTGTGTCATCATTATCAAAAGTCTCCATTTCCACCCATTGACTAAAATACAATTCCACAGTTTTCAAACTAAAACAGGATCAGAAGCATTTCAAACGTCTGTGTTTTTAGAGGTTCTAAAATGCTGCAGCAGTGAGAATGCTAGGCGTGAACTTACCAAAAGTTATGCATTTAAAACCAAGTGTGGATGTAGCAGTAATCCAGGTCATTTAGTGGAAGCACTAAATCAACTGCAACTGGTCCTGCTGTAAATTCTTTTAGACATTTCACCACTCATCCAAACTCAACGGAAGAAACTTTTTGGATGAGAACTGAAACGTTTTCAAGAATGAGTTAGCACTTATAAATCAGGCCACTGTCCCATAATGGAAGGTCATAGGTTCTATTTCCTGACCCTACCAGTGCAACATTATGTTATTTTAGATAACAGTCTTGGTTAAGTTTCTAGAAATCTCACTTATCTCTTTGCTCTCAAGCACTTTTGCTGTGGTGCTGCATCCTATCTGAATGAAAAAAAAGAAGCAGTGATTATGTAGTCGGTCCCCCCTTGTTTGGAAGCTTTACTGTTGAAAGGATTGTCATCAAAAAGCCGACTGGTCAATTGGGTCATGGCTCTCAGCCGTGTGACAAGAGCCGAGAGTTCAAAAATCCCCATCCAGAATCGAGAAGTTTGTCACTGAATCTGTGAGAAAGAGCCTGTCACAAGCCATTAAACCCCATGAAAGGCCCAGTGCACCGACGATGGGTTCAGGTCCTCGCTGCCTGGTTAATCTGAATTTGCCTGCCTTTGTCCTTGCCCCTTCATGGACAATGAGCTGATTACAAGGCTGAGCAGCTGCGGCAAGGGAGGTAGAGAGGGAAAAGAGAGGGCATGAAGAGGGGGAGCAGACAGAAAGAGGAAGGACAGATAGACATGTGACAGAGTGTATGGCTGAACCAGCTCATTCATACATTCTAAAAAAGTATTCAACTGTCAAAATTTTAAAAACACGAAGAAGTTCAAGTTTTCCATATGAGAATGTCATGGAAGAAAACTACAATTTGTGTCTTTGAGTTTAAAAAAGAAACCTCAGTGATACTCCTTTTCACCAAATTAGCGCTGGTTCTTACGCTGGTTCCATTCAGGACTCTTGACACCTTGGTGCTATCTTGTGAACCAGCCCACGATTCCACCAGTTTCGATCAGAACCATTGTATCATCATTGTGTCATCAGTGGAGGTCACTGCACAATACACAACAGAAAAAAATAGTAACGCAAGATGGCAGATCACATTGATTACCTACAAATGTTTGTTTTGTGATTATAGATATTTGTTTTTATTCCAAAAAGCCATGGATCAACGATCAATACCACTGCACATTCTTTTTCCGATGATTTCTTACCTTATGCCTCCATTGTTGCCTTCTCCTTTCTCTTTTTCCAACCTGGCGAATATGACACGCCCCACTGATGTCGTCACGGTTCACACTTCAAGTCAAAGCAAACCTGCTATCTTTTGGTTCAAGCTGGGAACCAACTTTTTGGTTCCAAAACAATTTATTTTTGGTGGAAATGCTCTTAATGGTCCATAGTTAGGTGTGGCAACTGGAACAGAACCTGTTTCATGTTGGTGGAAAAGGGGTATGATGGATGAACATTTTTATCACCTTCACCTTTATCACACTATCCCCTTTTCCACCAAATTAGCTCTGGTTCTTGAACTGGTCCAGTTTAAGATTCTTTGGACCTTGGTGCTATGCAACAACACAAGCCTGAGTTTCTACCAGGTTTGAGTGGAACCATTATAATTAAGGATGTGTAACTAACAGAAGGCGTTGCACAATGCACGATAGAAATAAACAGTAGAAGCAAAGTTGGGGATGACACTTTTGTTCTGTTATAACTAATTTGTTATCAACCAAAATCAAGCATGGACCAACTATTAACAAAATCACTGCAGGCTCTTTTCTGCAGATGATTTGTTACTCTCCATTGTTGCCTTCTCCATCCTCTCTGTCCAACCTGTAAAAGGTGACACATTCACTGATGTTGTCATGGTTTGTATGTCGGGTCAAGAAAAACTTGATATATATATATATTTTTTTTGGTTAAAGCTGAGAACCATGGTTGAATGCTCATAGTGACGGCAGCTTTTGAAAACATGACAGAATATGTAGGTGTCTTAGTAAAAGCCTTCAGTTTTACTTGAATCAATTTTAACTTTTACTCATCTGTTTATCTTCGCCAACCATTTACCTAAGTTACTACAAGCAACCACAGACACATTCAGCTTAAAGTCATCAGTTAACAGTTTTTAAAAGAGAACTCAAGCAGCTCTGTTTTTAGTAGGAGTGTTAATATTTTTAACTGTTAAAGACTTAACTGTTATTTTGAAAACAGTCAATAATGTCTTCATTATATGCCAAAGTTTGTCATCAATTAGCTGAGATAATTTAAAAAACCAACAGCCATTGCTGCTGTCACTGTTAGCAGGCAACAGCAGACACTGTGACACACAAAGTGGTCGCTGGGTTTGTGTATAAGTAATATATTGCTAAGTCATTTAATTTCCTATGACAGTTGGTCACTGTTATTTTTAGAAAACATTACTTAAACAGGGGAAATAGTGCATTGGTTGGGTGCTGTTTTTAACAGGGGATTAATTCACATTTGATGGTCAGGCGAGTATACACAGCAGCAGGATGATGTATGTGGGATTGAGTCAAAATAAACTACAGGGTGTGTGTGTCTCCATGGTAATGAAGGAACATGTCACCTAGTGCAACAGTGCAGCTCACTGATGTGTTTTTGGAGGTCTGTGGAATAGAGCAGAGAAACTAGCCACGTGCCATTTGTTGACAATAAACAAAAGTTTGTGGGAACCATGGGTAGAGGAATAACAATAAAAGGAGAGATTCTGAGGCTGTACCATTAAACTGCTATCTGTGCTTGTTTTGAAAGGGTCAAGTGACGGACACTAATCGAAGACTACAAGAGGCTGGGAGGGAGGTAAGTCCACGTATGCATGAATGTGCAGAAGACAAAACATGCTTTTTATTGTGCTGTCAGGACATATGCCCGCTCATTAACTGCAAATGACAGTTCTGCATTAGACATGACCGTTCTTTAACCTAGTAGTTAAAAGAGGTGGCCTCTTTCTCATTGTTTCCTTTCATTGTGTGCTTCTTCCCTCAGGTGACAGCTCAGACAGAGGAGGTGATTCGCTGTCGGATTCAGCAGAGGAACATGGCCACCACTGTGGAGAAGCTTCAGCTCTGTATACCTGGTACCGCTGCTTTTTGTGTATCAATATGATGGTCACTTTAATTCTAGTGTTAATAAGCTGTGAGTGTTAGCCACCACAGTAACCACAGGGTGCCCCTGGAGTACATGCATGTTTACTTGTATCAGGGATATGACCAGTTGAGCATCTTTTTCAGATCTTGGATGTGATGAATGAGAACTCTTGCGATCTAAAGCAGGATTTATACTTCTGTGTCGAATCACCGCCATAACCTACAGCATAGCCTGACATGTACCTCCCCAGAAATGTAACTATCTATCACAGTGTCGCAGACCTCCTGTTTATTATTGTAAGCTGAAAATTATTTCCCACAGTGGAAACAAAGATTTTATTTATTTCACAGATAAGACACAATAAATTGTGAACACAAAATAGCGTTTCAAGTCTTGTGTGTGATTTATCCTTGCTTCATATAAGTAGAAGAAATCTCCGCTAGCCACTAGGCTAGTTTATACAATGTAAAATGCCATAGGCTTATGCTAATAACATAAGAATGTTGTATTTTTGGGGAAAATGTGTCGAGCAAAAGACAACTGCTTTGTCTATGAATAATGCAAGTTAACATGAAGTTGATTTGTGTACTTGTGTTTGAAATTGATGCTGTTAAGCCATGTTTGATGTGTGTTTTGAATCAACTAAACGTTACAGCACTTCACAGAAACCTCATCGCCGCCTAGCGTTTTGGAGGTGTACCTGTAGAGAGACAGAGACACACCACCGCACAAGTATAGACGCTCACAACAGCGTAGGCTACGTGCATAGACTATGGCATTGGCACTGCATAGAGCTGACACACAAGTATAAATCGTCCTTAAGTGAAGTACTGAGTACTCACAGATGGCACTTTTATTATAACCTTTTAGAAGCTGAGTGTGAGGCTCTTTTATTAATAGCATTGGTAGAGCGTGTAAGACTCTTGTTTTTCTTGGGTGGGACTTAGGACGTTTTGGCTGATAAATATTGAGTGCAGTATGTGTTATTGTACATTTCTATGTATCTCTGTATGCATGGTATATACATTTTTTACAGAGAAGTGAGTGAACCAACCTGCTTGACCCAAGAGACTCGCCACTGATCCAGTTTCCTGTCTCCTCTTCCTTTGCAGTTTTAGAAATGTACAGCAAACTAAAGGAGCAGCTGGAGTCCAAAAGGTATCCATCTCACAAAGCATTTCATCCCAGTGTGACTGATGTATCATAACTGGGATATTACAAACAAGCTAGGTTCCCAGATTCTTAAAGAGTAACTTAAACCAATCTAATAACCTGGCTTGCTCTACCAACTAGTGTGACAACATCCCTTTTTCACTGTGTGCAACAGGGATAAACTGTAGTACTAAAATGCCCTGCTATATCTCAGCTGGGTGTGGTTAAAAGTACATCAGACCAGTTGTGATGTAGTCTGGTGCTATATACCACTGACCGGTAACTAACTGGTTAATTTTTAGGAGAAGATCCTCAAAATTACATAAAATACAAGAGGTCTTTCCTTTAGTCTGGCAGTCCATTGACTCAGTAAGCTTTAACAATGCTTTTCAAAGTGCTATCTATTTAGAGGTGGTGACATTTTAATGTTTTGTGATGTAAAAGTCTTGCCTTAATTTTATTTTCTGCTGGCTTTGCTGACAGACAGCCATTTAGCCTCATTAACATGTGGAAACATAGTGTCCACAATCTGGTCTCCACTGGTCAGTTCATGTTAGTCTTGGCCACTCTGTACTGGGCACCACTCAGGTCGGATGGAAGCTTGCTATCAGTACCACTCATTAGTTGATTATGCCCACCCTCCGGTCTCCCATCAGGGAGTAAATGGCTTTATTTTGAGACGCGAATCCCCTTGAGCATTTTTATGCCTCCACTCCGGCGATCGTCGTAGCTGGAGGCATTATGTTTTCGGGTTGTCCACCTGTCCCATCCTTGTGAACATAATATCTCAAGAATGCCTCAAGGGAATTTCTTCAAATTTGGCATTAATGTCTACTTAGACTGAACAATGAAATGATTGGATTGTGGTGGTCAAAGGTCAAGGTCATTGTCTTTTTTGTGAATGCGACATTTCAAGAACATTGTGAGGGAGTTATTTAAAATTTGGCACAATGAAGTGATTGGATTGCAGTGGTCAAAGGTGAAGGTCAGTGTGTCCTTGCAGCTTACCTGATTCTTGTGAACACCATATCTCAAGAACACCTTAAGGGAATTTCTTAAAATTTGATACAAACATCCACTTGGACTGAAGAATAAACTGATCAGAGTTTTGTGGTCAAAGGACATTTTCTGCAACAAATCAAGATGACTAAAGATTCACGTGCCAGTTATGGCTAAACTTAACACAAAAGTCAAATAGGATAAAATAATGAAGTGAAGATATTTTATGTCTAAAAAGTCAAAGATCAACTTCACTGTGACATCATAATATATTCTGCATAAAACACTTCTCAGTGGGTGTGAAGCATTCATGTTTTTGCAGACATACTGTAGATCTAGTTAGCTATGTGGGCACCACCAGGCGTGGTGACATGGTTAACAGTGCTAACAGGGTTAACAGTGATAACGTAGTAAACAATGCTAAAGGGGGTTTTGCAGCTAAAATTTGAGCCCCTTACTCACCGGGAATACCAAATTGTGGACACCATGTTTCCGCAGCAACACTGTTGGGTCACAATAGTGTTACAAGCTGTAATTGTCAAATGAGCAGCAATGCTTGCTAGTTACCACTAGACCTGGGTGGTCCACACTTCACTAAAGAGCAGCAAAATTAACCTATAGACCCACATTTGGAACAGGTCAAAAATATTCTCAGTGGTTAACCGAGTAACGGTTGACAACATGATCCATCAAAATAATATCTAAATGTATATGTGAGTTCATGTCTGTTTCAGTTCATAAATAAGCAGTTATTATAAAATACAAAAATATTATCAATAAGGTATTCAATGAAAGCCCCATCCTCAAGTCTTAATCAAATCTATCATCGGTGAGGCTGGCTCTGGTCAGAGGCAAATCTTTGAACCTCAGTAAGCAATAAAAGACTGCTTTGCAACCTGGTATCAAGGTACTTAATTCACCGAATCAGTTGACAAAACTGAATGTTTTTTTTTTTTTGTCCATTTTAAGAAGTATTTTTTAATTAGACAGACAAAGCTCAATAATCAAACATCCAACCAAACCAATCTGCAGCATCATCCAGTATTCATGATGCAGGTTTCCCCTGCTGTGTGGGAACCATTGAACTTCATTTTACCCCATGAACTTCATGTTTGGTGGTATTTACATGCCTATCTGTATAAAGAGAGGAGGGGGGGTTCACTTTGGACAGGAAAATAATGACCCTTTCTTGTTCATTACTGTGTACCAAAGGAAGAGGCCATTCACTGGTAGGACAATTGACCCTCAGTGTGCCCTTGTTCACAACAAGGCCCCCTTACTGCCGCTCTGTCACGGCCCACAGCCAATCCAAGGCAATTAGACCATGCCGGCCACCTTGTGGGATTTGTGTGTGTGGAGTGTACATGAAGCACTAATGACATAGCCTATACACTTACAATACATTGGAATGAGCTTGTATGCCGTATGTACTGTATGTGCCAATGCCCAGGTCACATTCTGTTCAATGTCCTGCCACTTTCAGTCTTCGTGCCCTCCGTCCTGGTGCTCTGCACTCTGACAAACCTTTTCACTGTACAGTTTATGAGGCTGTCTTCTGTTCATGTGTATACAACACATTTTACACTCACTGACCGACCAATTAGATCCCTTCGCAGCCTGCCTATCAGCCTAATGATGGGAGCTCAGCACACTGACCCAAGGCTGAACCCTGGTGATGTGTGCACACTATGAAAGACCACAATATCTTTATAACACAGGTAGCCCGATAGGCACTGAGAATAACATATCACACTTAACTGCAGGTAATGTCCACTACTTAAAGAATTAAGGGAGCACTTCAATCACACATCAGAGCTTGATGAATGAATTATTCGAGTTGAAATTCTTCACCGATGTACATTATATAATTTGTTGAGGACAAAATGATGTGACAATCATTGGAAACCAAAATCATCAACCCACTGAGGGCTGCATTCAAAATCACACTGAAAATCAAAGTGAAAAATCCCAGGCTGATTCAACTTAATTTTACCCCGGCAACTCATAATACTGACTGACTCAGTAGTGTGTATAGCATGCCTGTATGCACTCCCGACAATGTCTGGGCATGCTCCTGATGAGTCGGAGGATGGTGTCTTGGGAGATCTCCTCCCAGACCTGGATTAGGGCATCACTGAGCTCCTGGACAGCCTGTGGCACTACTTGGTAACATTGGATGCACCGATACATAACGTCTTATAGGTGCTAAATTGGATTTAGGTCAGGGGAATTATAGGGCCATTCAATGGCATCAATGCCTTCATCATCCAGGAACTGCCTACCTGCTCAGGCCACGAGGCCGGGGCATTGTCCAGCACCAGGAGGAACCCAGAGCCCACTGCACCAGCGTTAGGTCATTCATCCAGATACCTAACAGCAGTCAGGGTACCATTGGCTATGATATGGAGGTGTGTGCAACCCTCCAAGGATATGCTTTTCCAGGCCATCACTGACCCACCGCCAAACCAGTCATGCTGTATGATGTTACAGGCATCTTAAAGTTCACCATGGCATCTCCAGACTCTTTCACACCTGTCACATGTGCTCAGTGTGAACCTACTCTCTGGCGAATGCCAGTGAAGCTGCACAGTGCTGGGCTGTGAGCACAGGTCCCACTAGAGGACGTCAGGCCCTCATACCACCCTCATGGAGTCTGTTTCTGACAGTTTGGTCAGAAACATGCCCACCAGTAGCCTGCTGGAGGTCATTTTGTAGGGCTTTGGCAGTGCTCCTCCTTTTCTTCCTCACACAAAGGAGCAGATACCAGTCCTGCTGCTGGGTTTATGCCTCTCTACAGCCCTGTCCAGCTCTCCTTGTGCAACAGCTGGTCTAATCGCATCCCCTCCGTGCTCTTGAGACTGTGCTGGGAGACACAGCAAACCTTCTTGCGACCGCACGTATGGATGTGCCATCCCGGAGGAGCTGTGCAACCTGATTGGGCTGCAGTTACCACTTCATGCTACCAGTAGTGACAAGGACACTAGCAGAACGCAAAACTAGAGAAGAATCAGTCAGGTAAGATAAGGAGAGAGCAACTGTCTGTGGCCACCACATGTAAAACCATTCCCTTTTTGGAGATGTCTTGCTTTTGCCCCTCATTGCACCTGTTGTCACCTACATTTGCACCAAAGCAGGAAAAACTGATTCACAATTACTTGTGCTTCCTAAATGGACAGATGGATATCCCTAAAGTTTAACAGACTCAGTGTTATACTGTGATGATTAAGTGTTCCCTTCATATTTTTGAACAGTGTACATCAGTAAATATTCCACTCATTAATTTTGTAGCTTTTATGTGTCCTAAAAGAGGTAGTTGCTAACAAGTTGTTCAGTGAGACTACAGCACATCATCACGCCAAACATGGCTTTACAGCTTTATTTGAATGGTCAACTAGAATCATTTGTTCATCAAGATCTGATGTGTGATTTAAGTGTTTCTTTAATTTTTTTGAGCGGTATATTTTATGTCATAGAACAAAACTCTTAAGCTTGCATTAACCACAGATATTATTTCAGGTGTCTAACCAAAAACGTATTCAGAAAACCCATTGACTTTGAGATGCGGGAACCACGAGTGGAAAAATGCTAACTCATTTTCGGGATTTAGGACTCACTGTGTGTTCCAGTACTCATACTACCATACTATGTAGTATGCCAGAAAAAGATTTAGTATGTCCCAACACATATTGTGTCAAATGCAGTATACCAAAAATACCAGGATGTACTACTACTATCTGGTCAGATTTTGCAGTATGGCACTGTTAATTGTGACAGCTATTTTAGATTCAGTCTTAGTCTTGAGATGAAAATGCTTATTAGTTTTAGTCATGTTTTAGTCATTTATAGCCTTCGTAGTTTTAAAATTCAAAGCATTTTAGTATTTAGGTTTTTTTTACATATATATATATTTTTTTAATCTTTAATATAATCCAGTGAGGCTAATTTATGTATCAGAAATTAGAATCAAGTTTTTTTCTATCTGACTGAGGAGTACAACATAATGCAGAAACAGAATAAAAACGAGCCATCAATGCACAGAAGCATAACAAGTGGCATTGACAGAAACTAATAACACACTCCATCTCTCTACCTGCCCCCCCCCTCTCTCCCACACACACATGCTCACATCTCGCTTCACCTGTTGGCAGCAACAGTCATGTTTACAACAACAAAGTCACTGAAGAAACTCTGATATCTCACTGAAAACAAATCTAACATGTCAATAAAATAAATATTACTCCTGAAAAATGTAAACATGAATACACAGACATCAGTAGCAATCATTCATTCTGCTGTCTGTTCTCCCTCTACTGAGGAGACTCACTGTCTGCAGGTCGGCTACCTCAGGTACGTTTTAAGATAAAGTGTTAGCCTACAAACAGACAGATTTCATTTTAGTTAGTTTTTAACAAATTTCTATTCAGTGTTAGCCCCATTAGCGCAATGTGCTTGGGTAGACAACAATTATAAACCATAATGGTGGTGAATGAGAGACTGAGCAGCTTGAAATGTGGCTTTCTACATGCTGAACAAGTACACTGTGTTCCAAAGTATTATGCATATGCTGTTTTTGTTCCTTTTTTCCTAAATACAATAGACAGTCAATAGGATTTTTTTATTCCTCAACAATTATATTAACAATTTTATCAGCATTTTATTAGACAAAACTACGAATGACAGCAACAACAGTATTTTTTTTTTTTTTAAATAACTCAAAATACACTGTTCCAAATTATTATGCACAACAGAGTTTCAAAACACTCAACAGCTGCAAAGACTTGAAATCTGTTATCTTTTTTGCATTCAGATATAACTTTTCTAAATCAAATGTTATTTTGGTCAAAAACATCTTCACAGATCAAGTTGCATGTTAACATAGGAGCCCTCCTTTGATATCACCTAATGACTCTGTCATCCATTAAACTTGTAAGTCCATGTATAGTTTGTGCCTGTTGTTTCCTTTGAGGATGCCAGAATTCCCTCTCAGAGGTGCTGTTTTGAGGTAAACTGCCACCCACCCTCATAGATCTTCTTTATAAAGATGCTCCTCAAGTTCTCAATAGGGTTGAGGTCAGGGGACAATGGTGGCCACATCATGATTTTTTTCTCCCTTTATGCCCACAGCAGTCAAGGCCTCAATGGTATTCTTTGCAGCATGAGATGGTGTGTTGTCTTGCATGAGAATGATTTTACTCCTGAAGGCACGGTTCTTCTTTTTATACCATGGCAGGAAATGGTCAGTTAGGAACACATGTTTTTCAGAGGTCATTTTGACACATTCAGGCACCCTAAAGAGACCTACCAACTCACTCCTCATTATTCCAGCCCAAAACATCACTTCACCACCACCTTTCTGAGTACACAGCCTTGTTTGGACATGATGGCCATGCACCAACCATCTGGAACTCTATCTATCTGGACCATCCAGAGTAACATGGCATTCATCAGTGAATAAAACTGTTTTGAGTCAGTCTTCGTGTATTTCTGAGCCCACTGCAATCTTTCCTCCTTGTGGGCACTGGTTAAGGGTGGCCGAAATACAGCTCTATGCAACTGCAAGCTGCTTGAGGATCCTGCATTGTGAGGTCATTGGGACTCCAGAGACATCAGCAGCTTCAAAAACCTGTTTGCTACTCATAAGTGGCTTTTCCACGTACAGCAACCCATTCCTTCACCCAAATCCTTTTCTTTCTTTCCTGTTTCTTCTCAGCGCAGAGCAGGGGCAAACAACCTGCAGAGCTCCAAGCTGTCGAACTTCTATGTTAAAGTTTAGCGCCGGGGAACTTCATGATATACTGTTTTGTTCACATGTGACAAAACGTAGTTTGGCGACGTCACCGTGTTATCTGGGGCTCTGTTGGCGAGGGCTCGGTGGAGAAGTCTTGTGGTGTGCACACACAGGTCATAACGCAGTTGGCGAGACTCCCGATGACAGAAACACACGTCACCAAGTATGAATACTCAAAAGATTATGATAGTCTCTGCAACTCAAGACTGGTCGGCCAGTCGTGTAATGTGAGCAAGGCTTAAAATAACCTCTGTTGTGATCTGGCGCTATATATAAAATAAAAAATAAACTTGACTTGGGTGTGTGTGTGTGTGTGTGTGTGTGTGTGTGTGTGTGTGTGTGTGTGTGTCTCTGAATGAGTGTGTGCTGTAAGAAGGAGGTCAGCCCTGACATGCAGAGAGCAGGAGAGAGGCTGCAGCATGATGATACATTGGTGCCACCCAGCACACAATGCACCAAACCCTGAATCCTGTTCCTGTGGGTGGTGGGCCCACAGGGCAACAGCTCCGTGTTAACTATTCGAACTGAGCCCAACCGGCTCAAGGCCCGGCCACCAGACACTTGCTGGCGAGGTCCCCCCCCAGGTCTGGCTCTGAGGGGTTGCCCTAGTGTCCCCATATCGAGTGAGGTCCTCAAAGTCCAAATAAACCGTTTCATTAAGGCCTTCCTGAAACACGCTTAGTCTGGTTCCTGCCCTGGCACCACTTTGCCTCGGGAGACCCTACCAGGGGCTATGAGCCCCAGACAACACAGCTCCCAGGTTCACAGGGACATGCAAACCCCTCCACCAAGTTTTTTTTTTTTTTTGTTTTTGTTTTTTTTTGAGAAGATGGTGCTGCACTAGTGGCAGCCTGTTACAGCAGCTCCCGCTCACTCTTGCGCTTTTTCTGCTTTAGTTCTGTCTTTCTTACTTTTTAAATTTATTCTTACGTGTCTGTCTTTTTCTAAACTGATCAGGGAACTATGGAGTCTAAAGTCGCCGAGTTTGTTCTGGTCTTTCTTTCTTTTTTTTCACTGTTTTTGACCGTGTCTGGGGACCCCGTACGCAGCCATGGCTCTATTGTTTACAGTAGGGATAAGCTGTTGGCGCTCCGTAACACCGCAGTGCTGCCCCACGAGAGACCCGACGTCCCCTGCGGGCTTAAAAGGAGGAGACAGGGGAGGCGGGCTGGAGCCGATTGCCGCCAGGAAGAGGGGATACAGACCTGTCCTCCCGTCCATCATCATGGGGAATGTGAGATCTTTTCCCAGTAAGATGGACGAGTTTGCGGCACTGACCCAGCACCAGAGGGACTACCGGGTGTGCAGCATCATGATGTTTACGGAAACATGGCTGACTGCGCTGACTCCAGGTATGGCCGTGGAGCTGAACGGCTTCAAGCTGCTCCGGGCGGACAGGACAAGGGAGAGCAATAAGAAGAAAGGAGGAGGGCTGGCAGTGTTTGTGAACGATAGGCGGTGTAACTCTGGACACATCACTATTAAAGAACAGCCCTGCTGCAAGGACATTGAACTGTTAGCCGTTAGCATGAGGCCACCTGCCGCGGGAATTCTCACATGTTATCACGATAGCTGCGTATATTCCCCCCTCTGCTAACGCTGATGCAGCCTGTGATGTCCTCCACTCTGTCACAAGCACTTTTATCATGCCATTTCACCCTCCACTCTGTACACCTTCACCCAGTACGTTACATGTTGCACCAGAGACAATAAGATACTGGATTTGTGTTATGCCAACACCAAGGAGGCAAGGAGGCGTCCTTCCTTCCTGCAGCTGTCAGACTTTACAACCAGCAGTGCTCCCAGTAAACCACACACACACACATACCAAGACTTATTAACAGATCGCACTACAATGCACATTCACTCATAGTGCAAATTTGGAAAGACTGTATATATTGTGTATATATATTGTGTATTATTTCTATATTTTATACTCCACATGTTCCTCTTTTAAATTTTTCATACTTTTTATATATTGTTTATATTGCTGCTATTTATTGTCTCTGTACTGGTGTTGCCTATCTTTGCTATCCACTTTGCTGCTGTAGCACTGGAAATTTCCCCACTGTGGGACTAATAAAGAAATATCTTATCTTATCCTATCTTACCTTACCTTACCTCACCTCACCTCACCTCACCTTATCCATTTATCCATGAATGTGTACAGCCATCCGATCAGACTGAGCACATTAATAACAGTTTTGTAAGTCTTGTATTCTCTTTGTTTAGATTTTAGGTTTGTGTGCAGTAAGAGACAAATTAATACAATATTTAATCAGTGTGCATTTACACTGTGTGTGTGTGTGTGTGTGTGTG